>JAWRVZ010000205.1:0-52500 GCA_037043235.1 Rhodeus uyekii
GAAAACATCCAGAACGTGCAAACACTCACCTGTCACGTGAAAAAATATCAACAGTTTTCCTGGTGTCGTGATTAGACACACACACACGGAGTGTGCAGCACCTGGAAGATACATAAAGAAACCTAGAAAATACAATTCAGGTCCCTTCATGAATTTTCCAGGTTTCTTTTTGCATTTCTTTTTCCTTTATGCATCTTTCAGGTCTTTTAAGCTATGTGTGTCTCTGTGTGTCTGTGTCTAATCACGATCCTAAATCTCCTCAGCTATTTGTGCTGCTTTGTCTTTGTCAGTTGTGAACGTTTCTAGGTTCGTGTTACATGACGAGTGTGGATGTTCCTTGTTTCCACTAAGAAGTGCCAGTTTCTGTTGTATTTCAGGTATTTTGGTTTTCGTGTTTCCTTGAATAAAGCTCTTGCGTTAGGAATTTATTCTCCGAGTCCTGCTTCTGTATCGCACTCGTTCTCGTTGGATGACACCTTTATACATACAGTGGTACCTCGAGATACGAAATTAATCCGTTCTGAGGCGGCCTTCGTATAATGAGTTTTTCGTATCTTGGAACACATTTTACATGTAAAATGGCTAATCCGTTCCAAGCCCTCCAAAAACACCCCATTAAATTTCATAATAAAGCTAAATTGACCTATAAACAATGAAATAACGTAAAATGTCGAAGCTTACCTTTCGAGTGAGGCTATCTCCGAAAGTGGCGGCAGAGGAGGAGGACAAACAGCAGATAACGTACGTACTGTAACGAGTTATATTGGGTAAGGCTCCTTTAAGGCGGAGCGCTCTTTCACTCTCTCAAGTTCAGTAATGAGGTGGTTCAAACTGAGCGCGAGCAGGGAAGCATCGCATGTATGCGGAGTGAGGTTTTTTTCCCACTGTTTTCTTTTTTTCTGTTGCTCTTACTATTGTTGTGTTGTTTGGTAACGCGATGGTGAGTGAAGCATTGTTTGCCGACTACTCTGGTGTGTGTCGAATAGACAGTTCCCGTTATTAAAGGACCCCTGTGGAATAGCAGTTGTGTCTCACTTGTGGTTCACTCTATGTTTTGGCGAGCTATCCGGCCTCTCCTAGAGAACAAACGCGTTACAGTACATACACAACTTTACGAAAACACATAAAAAATTTAAAGTTTCGGGTGCGGAGTGGCTGAGCTAAAGCACGCCAGCACGTGCGTATAGAAGATGCATGATGGGAGGGATGCTGTCCAATTAGAGAGAAGGATCTCATGGCATGGCTAGCATCAGGAACCAATGGGAGAGCAGGAGGATGGTGGCGAATGCACGCGACGGGGAGTCAGGAATTATGTTATAAAATCAACAGTTCTGCTGGTGTCTTTATCTCTCATCCTGACGAAGCTCAGGAAGTTTACAGTTTCAATCCATCTCACATCCTGGGTTCTGGGTGTTTGCTGTGTGAAAATAATATCGATTGATATTTTGGATATCAGTCCACACATAAGGCGGATTATAAGGCATCCTTTTAGATGCGCCTTATATTGCGGAAAATACGGTGTATATTTTTCCCACAGTAAAATGTCTGAGTCTGTGTGTGTGTGCATAATTTAAATATGTAGTATTTTTTCCCCGCAGTATTGTTGATTTCTTATGTTATTACAACATGACACAAACATGAGGATGTCAGTGTGTACTAATATACTGACACTGACCATTTCACAGATTCACGTTTTATCATTCGGTTGAATTTGTGTGCTGGATTATTATCTTGCACTGGATCTTTGGTTTTCCCTGATGACCCACATTCATCGGTTGGATGTCGAGCTGAAGTGAATGTTCAGCTCCTTCAGCAGAAAAGCCCTTCTGGAAAACCAGCATTATTCTCTCCTTTACCTGCTGACCTGTTTTAATGCACCCGCGGCCTATTTTTACAGCACTGTCACCTGCAGTTGAAGTGAGGAAAGCATCCAAAATGCTTCCAGTTTTCCCAGAGGATGTTTCCAGTGATTTCAATGCAGCTGTTGTTCTCTTCGGACCAGACGGTTATAGCCATTTTTGTTGGTGAATTTAGCTTTTAGTTAACCTGTGTGTGTGTTTATGTGTGTATATATATTAATTTAAAGGTTAGTTCACCCGAAAATGAATACTCTGTAATGATTAAAACACACAACCCTTCCGTTCATCTTCGAATCTGATATGAAGATAGTATATTTTTTTCTGAAGAGACTCGAAATCTTTTATATGATAGACTAATTTAATTTAACATAAACAGAATGTCAACCAAAGCTGCTTGACGTGCAAGAACGAACCTCATTGGTTCCCGCTGAAGCTCAAACGTGATGCGTAACACCAGAATGAATCTCATTGGTTCTTGTTGAAGCTCAAACGTGACGCGTAACACCAGAATGAATCTCATTGGTTCTTGTTGAAGCTCAAACGTGACGCGTAACACCAGAATGAATCTCATTGGTTCCCGCTGAAGCTCAAACGTGACGCGTAACACCAGAATGAATCTCATTGGTTCTTGCTGAAGCTCAAACGTGACGTGTAACATGAGAATGGTCTTATGGGTTTTGAACGACATCATTTTTGGGTGTTTTTTGGGCTCTGATGTGATTGTAAAACATGGTGTACATAGTAAAGCGCTGTATAAATTTTGATGTTGATTTTTGAGTCACCTATCCCAAGTGTTTCTGAGCAAAATGCAGAAACGAGGCATCCAAAATATTATTCACATGTATTCACATCATTAGTGAACAGTCAGAAAGGGACATTATTGGTCTCTGTGAAATAAATAGTGGATTAGTTGATGTGAAATAGGTTATTCTACTGAGTTGAGTAATAGAGAGGGAGATTTCCCTTAATCAAAGAAAATAAATGTGGTCCACGTTTTACTTGCCCTGTTGTTGTTTTATACTTGTTTGGGTCTCTATTGCATTGAACACAAGATGATGTTTAATGAAACTGGTTATTTTTACTCTAAAAAAGTACCATAAATGTTTTTTCCCATATCTTCTGTTGACATACGGTAACTGTGAACCATTTTGAAATATGTCTGTTTAGCAGAGGGTGCCGAGCGGCTGGCGGCGATGCGCTCGGATTCTCTGGTTCCCGGGACTCACACGCCACCGATCCGCAGACGCAGCAAACTTGCCAGTCTAGGGCGACTCTTCAAACCGTGGAAATGGAGGAAGAAAAAGAGTGACAAGTTCAAACAGACGTCTGCAGGTTCGTCACGTGATCAGCACAAAACATGAATACACACTATTTTCATTCATACACTACCAGTCAAAAGAATATATTTTGATATAATATTACACTGTTTTACTGTATTTATGATGTAATAAATTCAGCTTTAATCACAGGAATAAATGACACTTTACTATATATTCACATAGAAAACAGCTGTTTTACACTGATATAATATTACACTGTTTTACTGTATTTATCATGTAATAAATTCAGCTTTAATCACAGGAATAAATGACACTTTACTATATATTCACATAGAAAACAGCTGTTTTACACTGATATAATATTACACTGTTTTACTGTATTTATCATCTAATAAATTCAGCTTTAATCACAGGAATAAATGACACTTTACTATATATTCACATAGAAAACAGCTGTTTTACACTGATATAATATTACACTGTTTTACTGTATTTATCATCTAATAAATTCAGCTTTAATCACAGGAATAAATGACACTTTACTATATATTCACATAGAAAACAGCTGTTTTACATATAATATTACACTGTTTTACTGTATTTATCATGTAATAAATTCAGCTTTAATCACAGGAATAAATGACACTTTACTATATATTCACATAGAAAACAGCTGTTTTACACTGATATAATATTACACTGTTTTACTGTATTTATCATCTAATAAATTCAGCTTTAATCACAGGAATAAATGACACTTTACTATATATTCACATAGAAAACAGCTGTTTTACACTGATATAATATTACACTGTTTTACTGTATTTATCCTCTAATAAATTCAGCTTTAATCACAGGAATAAATGACACTTTACTATATATTCACATAGAAAACAGCTGTTTTACATATAATATTACACTGTTTTACTGTATTTATCATCTAATAAATTCAGCTTTAATCACAGGAATAAATGACACTTTACTATATATTCACATAGAAAACAGCTGTTTTACACTGATATAATATTACACTGTTTTACTGTATTTATCATTAATAAATTCAGCTTTAATCACAGAAATAAATGACACTTTACTATATATTCACATAGAAAACAGCTGTTTTACATATAATATTACACTGTTTTACTGTATTTATCATCTAATAAATTCAGCTTTAATCACAGGAATAAATGACACTTTACTATATATTCACATAGAAAACAGCTGTTTTACACTGATATAATATTACACTGTTTTACTGTATTTATCCTCTAATAAATTCAGCTTTAATCACAGGAATAAATGACACTTTACTATATATTCACATAGAAAACAGCTGTTTTACATATAATATTACACTGTTTTACTGTATTTATCATCTAATAAATTCAGCTTTAATCACAGGAATAAATGACACTTTACTATATATTCACATAGAAAACAGCTGTTTTACACTGATATAATATTACACTGTTTTACTGTATTTATCATTAATAAATTCAGCTTTAATTACAGAAATAAATGACACTTTACTATATATGTTTTTAATTAAATAAATCCTACCTTGAGGAGCCGAAGAGACTCTTTCAGAAGCATTCGTACCGACCTGAGTGTGTCGATTAGTGTCAGTGTTTTTGTGAATGAATTGCAGTGCTGGAGAGGAAGATGTCGACGCGTCAGAGCAGAGAAGAGCTCATCAAGAGAGGCGTGCTGAAGGAAGTGTACGAGAAAGGTACGTGACACACACTCATAATGAATGTTTTTGGCAGTAACGTCACAGTTACGACACGAGAGTTTGGTTTTTATTCGCTGAAGCAGAATGTGCTCTACTTAATATAAGTGTGTGTGTGTGTGTCAGTAGAGGAGGTCAGCGGTGACGTGTGTGTGAGTGACCCGCTCATGAGTCCAGTGTCAGAGTCTGCAGACGCCGGCGTCACAGGTGTGTTACATGCCACATCTTCACCATTTTGGCTTTTCTTTGAAACGTCAGTCAAGATTTCATGCCGTACTTTGGTCTTTGAGTGATTCCTACATTTACATTCTCATTCATGCATTTATCAGATGCTTTCATCATCGCATTCAAGAAACACATTGAAATTCTAATCAGTTCTTGCTTTCCCTGGGAATCGAACCCATGACCTTGATGTTGCAAGCGGTGCTCTCCACTGTTAGAGGAAAGATTCCTGATAAGGTTCCTGTATTTCAAACAGCAAATATATAAAGTATAGGCTACTGTCTTTGTTGTTTCTACATTCATTTGGAAATTAAATGTGAAAGTATTACAACGTAAAAATATATGAAGCTTTCATGTTAGGTATGGCAATTAATTACAGCAAAATGTAAGTAATGAGGTACATTTTTATTGATTGACAACACTAATCAAATACACAGTGTGAATATACATGTGTTTGTGTGTGTATATATACAAATGTTTGGGGTTCACATAGAAAACAGCTGTTTTACATTGATATAATATTACACTGTTTTACTGTATTTATCATCTAATAAATTCAGCTTTAATCACAGGAATAAATGACACTTTACTATATATTCACATAGAAAACAGCTGTTCTACACTGATATAATATTACACTGTTTTACTGTATTTATCATCTAATAAATTCAGCTTTAATCACAGGAATAAATGACACTTTACTATATATTCACATAGAAAACAGCTGTTTTACACTGATATAATATTACACTGTTTTACTGTATTTATCATCTAATAAATTCAGCTTTAATCACAGGAATAAATGACACTTTACTATATATTCACATAGAAAACAGCTGTTTTACACTGATATAATATTACACTGTTTTACTGTATTTATCATCTAATAAATTCACCTTTAATCACAGGAATAAATGACACTTTACTATATATTCACATAGAAAACAGCTGTTTTATATTGATATAATATTACACTGTTTTACTGTATTTATCATCTAATAAATTCAGCTTTAATCACAGGAATAAATGACACTTTACTATATATTCACATAGAAAACAGCTGTTTTATATTGATATAATATTACACTGTTTTACTGTATTTATCATCTAATAAATTCACCTTTAATCACAGGAATAAATGACACTTTACTATATATTCACATAGAAAACAGCTGTTTTATATTGATATAATATTACACTGTTTTACTGTATTTATCATCTAATAAATTCAGCTTTAATCACAGGAATAAATGACACTTTACTATATATTCACATAGAAAACAGCTGTTTTACACTGATATAATATTACACTGTTTTACTGTATCATCTAATAAATTTAGCTTTGATGAGCATAAAGGCCTATTTAACCAAGAACGGTTACTATAACTGTATTAGTGTCTCCACCAGAACATTACATCATTCTGTTTATTATCACTTTATTGTTCTTGGTGTGAGCGATGAAATAGATTTAATAAATATGAGCTATTGGAAATACTGAATCGGTCACATTGTCTGTTTGTCGTTCTCAGAGGCGCAGTCGTCTGCGGACAGTGTTGCGTGTCTCTCGGATCTCGTCCCGAAACCATCTCAAGCCCCGCCCTCTGCGAAGTCTTTGCCTAGCGACAGCGCTGACATCCCTCACGCGAGGCCGTCGTCGTTGAAACAGCCGCCTGCCTTACCGCCGAAGCCATACAGCAGAATCCCCAACCATCTCACAGGTGATCTCACATCTTAACCGCTCGTCTTCCTCCCGTGGAAACCAGCACAGCACATATAACTCTGTCTCTTCTTCTCTTCAGAGACGCTTGCCAGACTGTCTCCGCCTCTCCCTCCAAAGAAAGTGATGATATGTGAGCCAGTGCCCTCGTTTTCCCTCAAATGCCTGCCGTCCCAGAGTGCACACATGCACACACACACGCTCACACACTCTCACCCGCAGCAGTTCACCACCCTGTCACTGCATCCTCCCAGCCGCATCATAGAGGAGCTCAACAAAACACTCGCGCTCACCATGCAGAGACTCGAGAGGTGAGGATACACACACATATACACATGTAGATACTCACAAACACATACACACCCACACACTCATATACACATGTACACACATACACACACACACATGTACACACACTCATATACACATGTACATACTCACAAACACATACACATTCTCACACATATACACACACACACACACATGTACACACTCACACCGTATACACATGTACACACACTCAAACAAAAACGCACACTCATATACACACATTTACACACAAACACACTCTCACATACACACTCATATACACATTTGCACATATACACACACACACATACAGTGGTTACGAAATACAAAAAAACACAGAATTGTTGTCATTTTTGCAGATTTATTAAAAGAGGATTATGGAGGCCACTGTGCTCTTAGGAACCTTAAGTGCAGCAGACATGTTTTTGTAACCATGTCCAGATCTGATCTTGCTACAATTCTGTCTCTGAGCTCTTCAGCAGTTCCTTTGACCTCATGATTCTCATTTGCTCTGCCATGCACTGTGAGCTGGAAGGTCTTATATAGACAGGCTTTTCTAATCAAGTGCAATCAGTGTAATCAAACACAGCTGGACTCAAATGAAGGTGTAGAACATCTCAAGGATGATCAGAAGAAATGGACAGCACTGAGTTAAATATATGAGTGTCACAGCAAAGGGTCTGAATACTTAGAACCGAGATATTTCAGTGTTAGTTTTTTAATAAATCTGTGTTTCTGTATCTCTATCTGTATATACACACACAACCTGTCAAGACAACCTATCACATATACACACACACACACACACACACATTTATACACAAAAAACTCACACGTATACACACACACACATATATATATATATATATATATATATACACACAAACTCCCACAAAAATAATGTCCATACAATTTTCCATGTTTTATTGAAATGTTAAATATATACATGATACATGTGCGATACATGTAAAAACATTCAGTGTTTAAAAAAAAAAAAGATCATATGTTACCGTCTGAACTTTACATCCCTGAAATACACACCTGTCGTGTGTGTGTGTGTAGTTCTGTACTGCAGGCGGTGCCATCTGTCCTGATGGAGACGGAAGAGGAGAAGGAGAATAGAGATTCAATGCACCAAACCCCCGTCAACACACACACACTCCTCACACACACCTTCAGCACACACGAGGAAGAGGATGAGGAAGAGGAGGACGACGACGACTCGCTGTTTACTAGTACGAGATCTGGCAGGAAGTACAGCATGTGATGTGTGTATTATCAACTAAATCTGTGTGTGTGTGTGTGTGTGTGCAGGTACACTGGCTCTAAGGATCTTACGGAAAGATTCTCTGGCGATCAAACTGAGCAATCGCCCGTCGAAAAGGGAACTGGAGGATAAAAACATCCTGCCGATGATGAGCGACCAGGAGCGGCTGGAGTCCCGGCAGCAGATCGGCACCAAACTCACCCGGTGAGAGACACACACACACACCACTATTGATGAACTAAACTAAACCGAATCTAAAATAACAATAAACATAAAATATCAAATCTATACTAGATTTCTAGACTTTAAAAAAGTAAGAAAACAGCACAAAATAACAAAAACTGCAATGATAATTAAAATTAAATATCATGTTTAGTTAATAAAGCCAACTGTGTGTGTGTGTGTGTGTGTGTGTAGTCGACTCAGCCAGAGACCGTCAGCAGAAGAGCTGGAGCAGAGAAACATCCTCAAACGTAAGACAACCTGTCACTCAAACACCTGCAATCCATGAGCGTCACATTCACATCTCTCTCTCTCTCTCTCTCTATATATATATATATATATATATATCTGTGTCTCTCTCTCTCTCGTTCAGCTCGCAACGAGCAGGAGGAGCTGGAGGAGAAACGCGAGCTGAAGAAGCGACTCTCCAGGAAGGTGAGAGTTCCCCAAATCCGCAGGTTTCTATAGCAACGAGCTCTTCTTGGTCGGCACAGATGAGATTAGAGTTACGCAACATCTTTAGGTGTTTGTCTGTGCTTTTATTTCCTTTGCTCTGAGTTCAGTTGAGCCAGAGACCCACCGTAGAGGAGCTCAGAGAGGCCAAAATACTCATCCGCTTCAGCGATTACGTGGAAGTGGCCGAAGCTCAGGATTACGACCGGCGCGCGGACAAACCCTGGACGAGACTCACCGCTGCCGACAAGGTGCTGCCGCAAAACCTCACGTGCTTTCTGCCGCTGTGAAATCTTGATGCTTCAACGTTTGGAGATAAAATGTGTTTTATGGTTAAAGTGAGTTATGAATGTAGCGCATGATTCTGGTGTCTCTCACAGGCGGCCATACGCAAAGAACTCAACGAGTTCAAGAGCACCGAGATGGAGGTGCATGAGTCCAGTCGACATCTAACCAGGTGACCACATACTCACACACTCACTCACACACACTTACTCTCTCTCACACACTCACAGACACACACACACACACACACTCACTGTCACACACACAGACACAACTTTCGTCATGAATAAATTCAAAAAGCTGGAATGCATTAAAGAATCAAAGGTGTTTATCAGAGCATAAGACAGCAGTGTGTGTGTGTGTGTGTGTGTGCGCGCGTGTCATGCAGATAATAATGTTGTTCCTCTGGTTCTCCACAGGTTTCATCGGCCGTAGTGAATCCGGGAACTCTCTCTTTTCAGACTCTAATGGGACAGTGAACAGACTGCTGCACATTTGGATCAGGAACCACACGCTCGGAGCACCAGATCTCGCACGGATCCTCCGGGATTCTCCCACACGTCCAGCGTTCAGATGGAGCTCGAGTCCCGTCGACGGGAACCGGCTGCGTGTGGATATTCTAACAAGATATCACATGCTGTTTGTCATGAACGTTTCTTTTCTCTCCAGAAGATGGTTTTTAATGCAGATGATGTAGTTGACTTTCTATTTGTAAGGAAGAAATGATTCCAGTCCTTTTAGCTTCACAAAACATGGAAAACACAAGGGAAACGACTTTTCTAATGAGCACAGACCAAGTTATTACACAAACAACATAACCGTCTTTAATCCACACTTTCTGCGCTTTCATTTTGGACATTTATGCTTCTGTCAGACGCCATTTTATCCATTGCATCTTCCTGCGTTCCCTGTGAGCCAAACCCTTGAGCTGACGCTGTTAACGCATGAACATTTCTCAAAATCACAAAGACATCTTACAAGAGGACCTATTCTGCTCTTTGTGTGTTTTAGACTTTATTAGATCAGGTTTTCCTACTTGAATGTTGATTATTTTCCCCATATTCGTCTCTTCCCAGTCTGTCAGAAACGCTCTGTTTAGTTCCCGTCTCTATGAAGCCCCTCCTTCTGAAAGCACACTGTGCTCTGATTGGTCGGCTGGATCAGTGTGTTGTGATTGGTCGAAAGCTTCCGGTATGTTTGGGAAATGTCCCGCCCCCTTCCCATAACTGCCGGTTTCAACACACGACTCACTCAAGCCCCGCCCCTTTATTCTGCACATGAATTATTATAATGAGGAATATTGTGAGTGTTTGTTTCCAGAAGAAACTCGAGACTCAATGGTGGCGTTTCAGGAGTTAAGAAACACTGATAGAGAAGATCTGCAGCTTTTTCATGAACAAACAGCAGCACTAAAGAAAGATGAAGATGGAGAAAAGCTAAATAGGTCCTCTTTAACCAATAGCAAAAAAGCAAACTTATATCACAGCCTCATTACGGACCAATCACAGTGGAGACGATCTGGACAGAGCAATAATGTGATTGTCTGACTGTACATTCATGTTCATGAACTGGTTTCAAACGATCTGCGCTGGTCATGTGATCGAGTGTAGGGCGTGCCCTTTAAACTCCGCCCACTTTACAGGGCGTCCTGTTGCCAAAATAAAAGCCAAAACATTCAAGGAACTCAAAATAATCTGCGTTACATTTTGTATTTCAGTAACAGAACACGAGGCAAGGTTTCATTAGTTAACATGAGCTAACGAAGCCACAGCGTTATTAGTATTAAATGTTTGTTTTAATATTTACTAACACATTTGCTGACACTTTTTAACATGGACTGGTAAACAATCAATCTAAAGCATTTATTAATTTCAACATTAAAATCCAAATATGTGTCTGTTAATATTATTTAATGGAAGAATGAACTAATGTTAGCGATTAATAAACTCATTGCTCGTTTGTGCATTAACTAATGGGACTTTATTGAAAAGTATTAACATGCATTTTTAAAATTAAAAGTATTTGTAAACATTAGTTAACGCACTGCAAGCTAACATGAACAAATGTAATTTTATTAACTATGACCTTGTAATAAATATATTGTTCACTGTTAGTTTGCACATTAGCTAATGTTATCAAAATACAAGGCTACTGTTGTACATTTTTATGTTAATATATTATTTATAAATATTTTTAACTGACTTTGATACTGAACACATTGGCAGGGCATTAAATGGAGAAAAAAAATCATTCAAATAGAATAAAATATTTCTCTTTTTTTATTCACACTCATTTGTTTTCCGAAATCTATGTTATTTTTTCTGTGGATCATTTAAAGGGACTTTTAAGCGAATTTTAAGCACTTTTCCAGCTCAGAAAAACTCTTTTGTGCTCCAAGGATCACATGGGCTTGGAATCATCCGTTGATTCTCGGACGAGCAGAAGCCTGAACGACGGATGTGTTTTCTGTTTACAGTCTGTTAGACCGCAGGACGAGAGCGGACGCATGAGGTGTAACGCAGTCACTGCTGATGATGTATGCAGATTCTGATGTGAAGGAACCTAATAAACAAAGACAGACTACACACATGTGACGCATGTGTGAGCCTGAGTTCCTGTCATCACACCGAATGCATGGGCGTCCCGCAGTGTTTGTGCCACAGATCGATGGCTTTAGTGACGATGGCGTCTGTGTTTTCCTGTGGCATCTGAAGAGAGAGAGAGACAGATATTTACAGAAGCGCCTTTGTACAAAAAGGCAGCCAAAAAGGTGCATTCCAGAAAAGGCATAACGTTATTTAATATAACGAGTTTTAACGAGCAAAAAAAAAAATCTTTGTTCCGCAATTTTAAAAAACAAAACAGTAAAATAAAAAAATAAAATAATCCCTTGTAATTGAAATACAGTAATATCATTGTATATAGTATCTATTCATGCATGTGTATGTAAATTTTATACATATTTATTTATAAATTTTATACATATACAGTAATACCTCGGATTATGAGTTTAATTCGTTCCAAGAGCGAGCTCGTAAACCAAAATGCTCGTACACCAAAACAATTTCCCCCATAAGAATGCACTAAAAATCACTTGATTCGTTCCACAGAACCATAAATGCCCATTTTAAATATATTTTTAGTTTTAACCTATTAATTACATTTAAAATTATAACCGCACTTTACCTCTTCACTGCTGGTGTGATCGAGAGGAGAGGGGGGGGGGGGGGGGTGTTACTGCTTATATATTTCACTACATTGTAGCGTTGCTTCTTTTAATAACCAGACAGATTCCTTCTCATTCAGAGATTTTATTGAGAACTATCGGATTGCGGTTCTGGCTTCAACCCACGCCGTACATAACAGAAGAATCAAAACTATCTCTGCTTACGAGCTCTCTCTCTAATCCCTCAGAACTCCACTCTCTCTAGCGCGGACTGAAACCCCGCCCTCTTAAAGTGACAAGACTGTTAACTTAACACATTGAACACATCAGATTAACTAGTTCCTTCAACATTTGTAACGATATTACAACGTGAAGAATAGTGATCACAAATAATGCAACAACACGAGAGAAAACCGCTGTAAATCACTTATGTATATGATCTGTACAGAGTTATAACTGTTATAGTATGCTGTTCTCTAAAAGTGTATGGCCCTTTAAGAACGTCATTGGGTGCGTTGGACTGTGAACACACGTGAGCCTCATTAGTATGCAATGTGTGGTGTTGGTAACATGCTCCATTAATAAAGTTTCATCATATTCACATGTAATCATATTTACAACAACTTATAAAATAATGCACTGTGGTGAATGATGCACCCATACTGAGAGACACTGAGAGAATGAACGAGTTAAGGGGTGATAAAGGGATCTTTTTGACGCAAAACTGCGCATGGGTGAGGGAAATTTTTCTCGTACACCGAGACAATGCTCGTACACCAAGTCGCTCGTAAACCGAGGTATTACTGTACATATATTTTTTACAGTTTATGTTTTTTTTCTCCCCATTTTGTCATTTTTATAAGTTTTAAAATATTTAATTATTCTATTCAAATAATACATTTTTATTTTTGTCTCTTTTGTTAATATTTTAGTAATTTTGTTGTGTTGTCATGTTTAGAATATTTAAAAATAATTATTTACTTAAAGAAAATCATATATAAAAAAAATATATACAATTCATGTTTAGGATACTAAATATTTAAGTATATAAAAGAAAAACTTTTTTTGTTAATTTTAAGTTTTTCATATTTATAATATTATTATTAATAAAGAATTAAAGAAGGAAAATAAAAGCAACAACACAACTATTTTTCTGTAGAAGGACATTATGTCAGATACTTAACATGTACTGAACCAGAACATTTCTTTACAATAATTAATTTTGCACATATATGTAAATGAATAAATGATGTGTGTCGGTGAGCTCACATTTGACAGGAAGTTGTAAACTCCATCTGGCTGACTCATTCCCATCAGCAGGATCTTATAACTGAGCAGAATCTCCACCGCAACGAACACCAGAATCTTACAGGAGCCGCTGATCACTTTATCCCACACCCTGTGGGGCAATCACAGCACACCACAGTCAATCAACCAGCCAATCACAGCACAGCACAGTCAATCAACCAGCCAATCACAGAACAATCAATAACACCACAGTCAATCAGCCAGACAATCACAGCACAGCAGTCAATCAACCAGCCAAACACAGAACAATCAATCACAGCATAGTCAATCAACCAACCAGCCAGCCAAACACGGCACAGCACAGTCAATCGAGAAGCCAAACACAGAACAATCAATCACAGCACAGTCAATCACACCAGCCAAACACGGCACAGCACAGTCAATCAACCAGCCAAAGACAGAACAATCAATCACAGCACAGTCAATCACACCAGCCAAACACGGCACAGCACGGTCAATCAACCAACCAGCCAGCCAAACACGGCACAGCACAGTCAATCACACCAGCCAAAACCGGCACAGTCAATCACACCGGCCAAACACGGCACAGCACAGTCAATCAACCAGCCAAAGATAGAACAATCAATCACAGCACAGTCAATCACACCAGCCAAACACGGCACAGCACAGTCAATCACACCAGCCAAACACAGAACAATCAATCACAGCAGCCAAACACGACACAGCACAGTCAATCAATCAACCAACCAACCAGCCAGCCAAACACGGCACAGCACAGCACAGCCAATCACACCGGCCAAACACGGCACAGCACAGTCAATCAACCAGCCAAACACAGAACAATCAATCACAGCACAGTCAATCAACCAACCAGCCAGCCAAACACGGCACAGCACAGTCAATCGAGAAGCCAAACACAGAACAATCAATCACAGCACAGTCAATCACACCAGCCAAACACGGCACAGCACAGTCAATCAACCAGCCAAAGACAGAACAATCAATCACAGCACAGTCAATCACACCAGCCAAACACGGCACAGCACGGTCAATCAACCAACCAGCCAGCCAAACACGGCACAGCACAGTCAATCACACCAGCCAAAACCGGCACAGTCAATCACACCGGCCAAACACGGCACAGCACAGTCAATCAACCAGCCAAAGATAGAACAATCAATCACAGCACAGTCAATCACACCAGCCAAACACGGCACAGCACAGTCAATCACACCAGCCAAACACAGAACAATCAATCACAGCAGCCAAACACGACACAGCACAGTCAATCAATCAACCAACCAACCAGCCAGCCAAACACGGCACAGCACAGCACAGCCAATCACACCGGCCAAACACGGCACAGCACAGTCAATCAACCAGCCAAACACAGAACAATCAATCACAGCACAGTCAATCAACCAACCAGCCAGCCAAACACGGCACAGCACAGTCAATCACACCACCCAAACACAGCACAGCACAGTCAATCACACCGGCCAAACACGGCACAGCACAGTCAAACACACCGGCCAAACACGGCACAGCACAGTCAAACACACCAGCCAAACACGACACAGCACAGCACATCAACCAGCCAAACACAGAACAATCAATCACAGGCACAGCACAGTCAATCACACCAGCCAAACACGGCACAGTCAATCACACCAGCCAAACATGGTACAGCACATCCAATCACACCAGCCAAACACGGCACAGCACAGTCAATAAACCAGCCAATCACAGCACACCAACTATTTATTTCAGAGATGGCAATGGTAAAGAGGTCACGTGACTGTGGGTTGGGATGGACAAGAGTAAGTGAACTCCAGTGGAGGTTAGGGTTCAGGGGTGATATTTGACCTCTGGAGGCTGGACTCAGGTAAACAGCCCGCAAAGCAGCGCCTGAACCAGAGCCGGTACGGCAGCGAGTCCAGAGCACCAGACGCTTTCAGGTGAGACAGGAGACAGCCGTCCTCCTGAGACAGGAAGTGCTCCAAACTCTTCGGCTGCGGGAGACAAAACAATAATTAAACAATCGAAATGAAAGAGCAGTTGCAGACAGAGGAACATTTTTGGTGCATATTCGTTAAAAAAAATATATTCGTTCTGGAGCTCTATATTTTGGTTTGGAAAAACAGAAGGACAAATCCGATCTATATGGTTATCAAACACTTAAAACAACATTTAAAATTATTAATAATAATAACAACATTACCATTAAAATTAAATAATCTTATAATCTTATAATAATAATAAAAATATTAGAGTTTAACAGTAAAAGTCAATAAAAAAATACTGTACTTATACTATATTATAACATAAAACAAATTAATAAAGAGTAATGTTCTAATAATAATGTTACAATCAAAATTAAATAATGTTAAAATATTAAAATTGTAAATCAAAAATTTGAATAATACAGTACTATTATAGTGAAAAAAGTAGAAATAAATAAAAACATGAACCAACATTAATTTTTTTTATAAATTAACTATTTTACTTATTCTGTGTGATTATTAACACTTTCAGTTTTAAATTTAATTCCAGTGTTAAAAAAAAAACTGTAAAATGCACAGTTATTGAACTCTTAAACCACAATTAAATGCAAATAGTAATAAATTATTTTAATTAAAATAATATATATATATATATATTAGTACCGTAAGTGTATTTGACTATTATGTATTATAATATTATTATAGTAATTAATACTATAGTGTAAAAGAACGAACACAAACCAATTAAAACAAAACAAAAAATAATATTAACAACTGTCAAAATGTCAGTATACTATAGGTAATTTAACACAAGTAGCATAAAAAATTAATACAAACAAGCTTTCCTGTAGCTCAATCAATAGAGCATTGGTGTTTACAATGCCAAGGTCATGGGTTTGATCCCAGGGAAAGCAAGATGTGTTTCCTGAATGCAATGTAAGTCGCTTTGGATAAAAGCACTTGCCAAATGCATAAATGTAAAATGTAAATTATTACTCTAAAAATATATATAATAGTAACTGTAGTTATTTATTATGGTGTCAACGAAAAATCATTAATATAATAATACATATACATATATATATATATATATATATATATATATATATACATATATATATATACATACACACACAGACATACACACACACACACATATATAAATACAATTTTCAGTGTTAGGTCAGTTATTCCTTTAACAGGCCAACATGTACCAGGTGAGGGACAGAGTCTCCAAACTTGAGCTTGAACTGGTTGTTGAAACTTCTGACCAGCCAATAGCAGTCCACCGGGTCATCGACGATCTCCTCCATCGCTCGGCAAATAGCCAGAAAGTTTTCATCCTCGTCATCCTGGAAGAAACCCATCAAACCATGAGACATGAGAACACACAGTGGATTAGCCACAATCCCCAGAATCCCTCTCACCGCAGGCCACGGCTCGCTCCTGCGGGGAAGCCGCTGGTTCTCCAGCTGGTACATGCGCAGGTACAGCTCCGTCGGAGGAGTGGACGCGTGGATGAACCGCATAGCCGTCAGAGCGGCACTGATGTCCCCGAACTGCTCCGCACGATAGCGGGACACCAGGCCGTGAGAGTCGCTGTGGGGCGGCAGGATCCCTGCAAAGACGGCAGGACACAAGCATGAGTCAAGAGAGAGTGTGAGGAGACATCGGATGATGAGTGATCGAGTTTTTACCCAGTAACACTTTCCACACGTGGATCCGGTACATGGAGGGCAGCGGAAACCTCTGACTGAACGTGCTCAACTTCTCCACATCTGAAAACATCCCAGAAACACTGAGCATCAACAGCACAGCATTCAAAACACCAACTACAACTAAGACATTAAGATATTATATTACAACTAGAAGAAGAAAGGATTCTAACCCAGCGGATTGTCCTTCAGCACGATCTCCAGCGATTTCTTCTCCTCCACTCCTCTGAAACCCACTTTCTCATAATACGCCGAGCGGAAGTTTCTCTGAGGATCATCAGCCATGACCACTGTTACAGAAGAACAACATCATGATTCACCTGTCCTGATGACACTTTACCACGGTAACTCTACGCCATTACATCAGATCAGCCACACAGTTTCTATACAACGACAAAGCCAATAATGATATAAAGCACCATAACAAGTGTAGGGGAAACATTACAAGTAACTTTTCTCAAGTAACTAGTAAAGTAACGCATTACTTTTTACATTTGCCGGCAGCAATGTCACCCTCTAGCCTACGACTGGTTGCTCACAAAAGCTAAGCGGGGATGTGTGCGGTCGTTTCCTGGATGGGAGACTGATTGCTGCTGGAAGTGATGTTAGGAGGCCAGCAGGGGGTGCTCACCCTCTGGTCTATGTGAGTCCTACCGCCCCAGTATAGTGACGGGGACACTGTACTGAAATGAGCGCCGTCTTTCGGATGAGACAATAAACCGAGGTCCTGACTCTCTGTGGTCATTAAAAATCCCAGGACGTCTTTCGCAAGAGTAGGGGTGTAACCCCGGCATCCTGGCCAAATATGTCCATCATGGCTTCCTAACCATCCCCTTTCTCTGATTGGCTGCATCATCACTCTGTCTCCTCTCCACCAATAAAGCTGGTTTGTGGTGTGCGTTCTGGCGCAATATGGCTGCCGTCGCATCATCCAGGTGGATGCTGCACTCTAGTGGCGGTTGAGGAGATTCCCCCGTCCATGTAAAGCGACTTTGAGAGACTTTGATAAAGCGCTATATAAATGTAATGAATTATTTATTATTATTATTATTTACAACAAAATAAGTCACTTTTTCAAATTGTGTGTGAACATGAGAGTTATTGTAGGTCTAGAGCAAATATGAGCATTTACTAATTTCACTCACCCAAAATCACATTCAGTATTACTCAAAATGAAGAAAATGAAAAATCAGAATAAATTATTACAATTACTATTACAAAAAAGTAATGCCACATAAATTTATGCATTTAAACAATTTATTAACCAATGCAGGGACATTACATTTGACCAAAATGTTTATTTTTTGTTATAAAAACAAAAAAAGCCCCTATAAGAAGAAATGTAACGCAAAAGTAACGTACCGTTTCCTTTAAAAGTAATGGGGTTCGTGAACGCAATATTGTAATGCATTACTTTTCAAAGCAAATTTAAACCAAAACTGACCACAGTATTACCATATACATATAGCTACCATGGTATTTTCACAAGTACTTTTCCTTACTTATTTTTAAAGAAATAAATAGTAATGCTACAGTATTTTTGTCAATAAACAGTCTGTTTCCATAAAATATAATGAGTATAAGGTACAAAAGATAACATAAAATCGTGGTAAATTGACGTAAGGCACTTGACGTCTTCTATTCCTCACAGAAAAATTAAATGTGTTAAAACGCGTAAATGTTTAGAAATGGAAATTTACTGGCAGAACTCACCAGGCCTCAGTCTCATCCGCGGTGTTTCCTGAGCCGCCAGCCGAGAATTAATTCAGCAGTCAGGCGTCGGACTGAAGCTCGCATTCAGGCGCCAGAGAGCAATTCTCATCTTCAGCTCTTCAGAGGAAATTAAAGCATGTGTTTGCGAGTCTTTGCGCCCTCGGAAGTGATTCTTGTCCTCGTATTGTTGTAGTTCACCCTTTTGTCCAACAGGTGGCGCTCAAACAACTGTTTTTACAGATTGGAAATTAGATTGGAAATAAGGCAATACATCTTGTTTTTTTGCCTTCTGAGATAAATGAACTCGCCTTGGAATAAGGTTATTTTGCTTGTTTGAGAAAATATAACTTGAATGTTTGTCAATTCTTGTCAATTCAAAAATTGTCAATTCTGGTGATTCTGTAAATGAATGAAAGATGTTTTTAAAGTGACTGTATATTTTCTCTCAGTTCATCCTGAAATCAGACATTTCAAGACATATTTTCAGCGAAATGATTCTTATTTTTAGAAAACAATGTTTTCACATTCTGTCCCAAAGATTTTCTTTTAACATTATGTTCCAATAAACTTTACATTAATTTAAAACCAGCCACTAATTAAAGCAAAAATGCTGGATTTGTACGATTTTTGCATTGGTTTCAAGACATTTGTCCTGCTTGAATCTAGTTATAATATCTAAATTTGCTCACCTTTTTTTTTTTTTACCCCATTTACCCCCTAATTTTTCTTAATTTGAGTCTTTCCTCTAAACTTATGTTTTATTTTCTTGTTTTTGCAAGTTGATTTTTTTGCAGTGTTTACAAAGAAAAGGTATTGTTACTTTCCATAGGGTTTGAAGACAACTCATGTTTTAAAATTGACATTTAAAAAAAAACACATGATCAGTCAATAACTAATGTATTTTTCAATGGAGAAAATACATAATATCAACAGATTTAGAAACCACAGAGGAAGAACTTTAAGTGAAATCTTCAGTGGACATCCTTTACCGAATCCTCCAGTAATACCGCCAATAGCAGAGAGCCAAAAACATTAACTAATGCCTGTTAAAAACTACTGAGAAGTTGTAAGATGACAATTCACTAGTTGTATCTGTGCTGTTATGTAAACAGTCAGTGCTAGCTGGTTAATCAGGTTTTGAAGAGGGTGCTGGTAAACACTTTGTTTTAACCTTTAATAATGTATGATGTTAATAGTCTATTTGTGAAATGACCTTCACATTGACCAACTCTTCATCTCAAGAGTTGAACTACAAGTTAGAGTTGAGCTTATCAGACTCAACACCCTCAGGTCAAATATAGCAGAGCTCATTCTGATAGACAGTGTGGTAACTAGTGCTTTAAGCACAAATGCTGGCATTTACTGGATGGTTTCAGGACAAACGGCCCGATAACTATATCTTTGGAGAGCTTTGCTTAGTTGTAACCAATAATAAAATTTAATGGAATTAAATGCATTTTCAATTTGAAAGCTTGGAGGGGAACGTTGTGATGTTCAGGTTTTGATTAGAATCATTTTGAGGATGGAAATACCTTGCTTTAATGCTTATAGACTTTCCTGTGTCTCAAACGGCAGAGAGTGGCGCTTGCAACATCGAGGTCATGGGTTCAATTCCCAGGGAAAGCAAGAACTGATTAGAATGTCAATGTGTTTCCTGAATGCAATGCAAGTCGCTTTGGACAAAAGCATCTGATAAATGCATACATATAAAATATTATACATAAAAGAACACCATGGTAATAAATCTTCATTCAAGAGTTTATTCTTTATTTGAGCAACAAAGCTGAACAAAAGAAGACATACACACAGTTTTTAACTTCACGGAGTAATTCAGGCTAGTACAAAGGTAAAAGTGAAGGCACTGGAATGCAGCAATTCAATAGTATTAAATGTAAAAAACCTTACCCATCTAGTGTTATAAACAACTTTCATATCATTTAATAAATTTCAGGAGCAGATAAAGTCCTAGGATGTGAGTGAACAGGCTAAATTAAGTGTATATTTCCAGATTAATACATTCAATAGACAATTAAGAAACATTAAAAGCAATTCGATTTTTCCAAACATGTGCTTAAGGTGGTAAAAAAGAAAGAAAATGTTGATTCGTTTAGAACACCATCCAAATTTCTAATAATTATTAAATGTTACAAATTTTCTTGTGGCGTTATCTTAAAATACTTTAATGCATAATCATGTTAGTGTTACAAAACGTTTAGGAGAGTGATCTGGAGCTGAAAGAGGTTCGGCTGTAGCTAAAGCTGCTGTATTTGGAAGAGGAAGAAGGGGATAAAGTGTAGTCCACGCTGCCTCTGCGGGATCCGCTCCGAGAGCCTGAGGCAGATCCTGGATTGGAGAGATTGTAGGGGCTGCTGATTCCACGGGATGAAACTGTGGAGGCGGGAAGCATGCGGACATCTGTGTTCTCCTCGCTCATGCAACCTTCCAGAGCCTCCTTGTAAGATATCCTCAGCTTGGTCTTGGGGCAGGTCAGGGTTTTGGGGTGGTGACGTGTATCCTGGAGCCGCTGAGCCGCTCTCATGTCCAGCCAGCCGAGCTGCAAAGCCTCCTCAAGTGAACGTCTGCACCCAAGCTCAGGGTCGAACAGGCCGCCGGTTAAATACTGGAATTCGAGGAAGCGCTGGCCAGCCTCATACGGAAGCCATTTTTCTTTGACGGCCTCGGCGGCTGACATTTTACGCTTGGTTTTGATATCTTCGAAACCAATGTATGCTTTCTGGGCAGGTTTTATTCTTGTAGCCATCTCATCATCGAGGATACCGAGGCGAGTTGCTTCCTGAATAGACATGCGGCGACCATTTTCAGGGTTCACAACTCCACCGGTGCAAGCTTGTGCCTCCAGGAGTCGTTGGGCTGTGATGGAATCGATGATTCCTCGCTTCAGGGCGTCACACACAGTGATCTTCTCCAGCTTCTCTGTGTCAAAAATCGCTCCAACTGGACTCTGTTCCTCAACTATTTCTACTAACGGGGTCAGTTTGACTGACATGCTGGAAATATGCTTGGAGGAGTTTGTCAAGGATGGATCTTGCAGAGTAGAGCAACTCTCAACTGTTTTAATAGTTTCACTTTTGATTGTCTGACTTTTCATGGTCATCTGGGAGGAGAATGATGATGAGGAGGAGATGGAGGTGCTTAGGGGTTTGCTGAGGGTCTTTGCCTTGTTGGTGATCATATCTGCAAACTCAGTGAGGCTGACAGTTCCTGAACGGTATTTATCAAAGATATCTTGGGTAATCACTCCCTTAGCAAGCAGTTCTTTCAAGTCGTACTGAATGCCAGTTTGCATGTCCCTTATAGCTGTACTGGTTGAGCCATCGGCAGCAATGATTTCCGTTTCTTCCCACTCACACTCTTGCTGAGACAATTCCAGAAAGGTCTCGTAGTCTATGAGTTTCTTCTCGTAGGCTTCACGCACCGTCATTTCTTTGTTACTCTCTGGATCAACTATCAGTACCCGTCTTTTCCTCGAGGAGTTCTTCTGCTGCATCTTTTTCTTATCATGAAGAGGCAGAAGCACCAGTCCCGTCTTCTTATCTACGATGCAGCGGCTCTTTAGCTCCAAGTAGGTCAAATTGTCCTCTGTGTTTGGGTCAAAGAATCCCTTTGTGTCGTCGCCTTCATCTTTTAGAATCTGGTTCATCGCTTCATCAAAGTAGCCTCTTTGGTACGCCACATCAACATCAATTCGGTGGCTGATTTTAGGGTCAATGATGCCACCGCTAGCAATCTGAGCCTCCAGCAGGCGAATGCCATGACCTTTCTCTATGAGACCACGTTCAATAGCTTCAAAAAGGGAAATCATTTTGTTGGTGCCTGGGTCTCTGTATCCAGTTACTGCTCTCTCTGCGGACAGAAGCTTGTCTTTGAACTCTACACCCACCAGTCCTTTCTTACAGGCCTCCTCGACTGTATAGTACTCATTGTGAAGGGGATCAATCATGAAGCCTGAGGCAGCCTGGGCCTCTAGGAGCTCCAAGGTAGTGCCTGGCCTCAGAAGCCCATTCTTCATGGCCTGGTAGACAGGCAAGGTGCAGTCATTGGCCTCGTCATAAATCCCAGTAATGCAAGATGACCCTCTGAGATAAGCCCGAAGCCTGTGTTCAATGTCTTGGCTTGTAATCTTGCCCTCTCTCAGATGAGCCACGTCAGAAGGCTCCAGCAATTTTGCATCCACCAGATCTGATACGTTCACTTTGCTACGCAATCCCTGAACAGTCATGGGTTTCTCTGGAGCCGGAAGCAGGAGTAAACCAGTGTTGAGGTCAGCCTTGCATCTCTTCTTGATGCTAACGTAACTAGCACGTAGACCAGTGTCTGGATCAATGTAGCAATCTGGTCTGGCATTTAGAGCTTGATAAAGATCCTCATCAACAAGGTCACGGTCCATGGCGGTGTCTTTGGAGAGGTAGACGCTAAGGATGGGATCAAGGATGCCTCCCGCCGCCTCTTGTGCTTGTATGAGACGCAGAGCTGTTTCCCGGTTGATTATTCCCTTTTTCATGGCTTGACTAGCTGACAGGAGTTTTGCAGTTTTGGGATCCCTGAACCCAATGCAGGCAGCCTCTGCAGTCAACAGCTGCTTCTTGTCAGCTTCATCCACAAGTCCATTCAGACAAGCCTCCTCAACAGTCATCTTTACATTAGCTCGGGGATCTATGATGTACCCTGTGGCAGCTTGAGCCTCCAGCAACATGTTTCCACTTTCTTCTGAAATCAGCTCTTGTTTCTTGGCCTCTGTGAAAGTCATCTTGCCTTTAGGTCCTGCTGCCAGCCCTGCAATGGCTCCTGTGCCTTTAAGATTGAGCCTGATGTCAACGGATACATCCTGAACAGTCCGCTGGCCATTCATCAACTGATCAAATGTTCCCTTGTCAATCACACCACAGTCACGCAGCTGCTGTGCCGTGACCTTCTTGCGGACACCTTCGAAGACCAGTGAGGAGTCGTCGGTTTGGTCTGTCTGAGTGTATTTGGCAGCACCGTCTGGTTTCAGCTGCAGTCTCAGCAACTCCTTCTGCTGCGAATCTCGAAGCGCCTGCATCTGTGCCCTCTCTTGCTCCAAACTCTGCAACAGCAGCTTGTAACGTTCTTCAGACTCCTTTAGATGGGTCCTCAGCCTCTCCATCTCGGTGTTGACAGAGTTAAATTGTCTCTCCAGGCCAGAGCGCTCCGAGACGTGCTGTCGAAGTTGCTCCTCATGAATTGCACATTTGCTCTTCCACTGGGTAAAATCCTTCTTGATCTTCTCATTATCCTCCTGCAGCTGTGACTTGAAACGCAGTTCTGACTCCAGTGAGAGTTTGATACGGGCTAGCTCGTCTTCCAGCCTTTTCAAGCGTGTAATTTCCTGTTCCATTGCTGTCATTTTCTTCAGGAGGCCATCTCGTTCTTGCTGCAGATTGTTGCACTGAGATTGGGACGTCTGGATCACAGAGGTAGTCTGCAACAAAAAGACAGAATATAAAATGAGTGTTCTATCATTTAAAATATATTTCACAGTAATCAAGTTGATAGGATCTTTCAAAGATTCGTTGCATTCATTGTCTGCTTGAAAACCAGTTTTGTAACCAAGTACATGGCTTGGCAACTAAAGGAGGGATAGCCAAACCTGCTCCTGAAGAGCTTCCTCGATTCAGTTCCAACTATTCCTACCAGTCATTTTAAAGCATTTCTTAACGCCTTGATTAGCTGGTTCAGGTGTGTTTGATTAGGATTGGAGATAAACACTACAGGATGGTGGTAGTCCACCAGGACCAGGGTTTGCCATCCCTGTTCTAAAGGATCAAGATTACAGAGGATGCCACAAACGATAGCGTCTAAAGTGATTAATCACAAATGTGGTTTGGACAAGACTCTACAAATACATTGTGTCATCCGAATTAGCGCTACAACAATAATAGATAATAAAAAAATCATAGACAGCGAATGTAATTATTGATTAGTCGCGGCTGCCCACCGAACACAGTAAACATCCGCCAGTCGTGTCAAATTACAGCACTGAATAATGGATTTCTATGGCCAAAATGAATATAATACAGTGGAGGAAACAAGGTTTTAGTCAATTATTCTAGTCAAACAACTAGTCAATTATTAAACGAATCATTATCTGAATGTGGATGCATGTGATTGGATGCTGTTGCTGACAATGCAAACAATTTGCAACATGGAAGCTTGCAAGGTAATTAAGATGCAAATCTGATTATTGTGCAAGGTGTGGTGCGGAGATAGTTAAAACATGCAAATTAAGGCATGCAAAAATGGTGCAGATTGCTAGTGAGCATATTTGCATGTGAAGACTAACCATTTACAGAATCAAGTGTGTGTGAGAGAGATGCATGCATCAAGCTACATCTAAATCTACAAATTTTAAGGATAAAATTTGAGAACTCTAGTTTCTAGTTATCCGAGTACCTCTCTGGCTTGCTTTTGAACATTTTCTATCTCCACTTGCAGTTTTTCTCTCTCTCGTGAAAGCTGTCGCATAAGCCTGTCATGCTCTGCACCGGCACGCTGGCTGGACTCAAGCTGTTTCTGCAAAGCTGTGATTTGCTCAGCCATTTCCCTATTTCCACGGTTTTTGTCTTTGAGCAACTCCTCGTGTTCTAGACGCACGGAGCGCAACTCCTCCTCCAGACGGAGGCGATCCTTAGTAAGAGTTTCGGTGAGCCTTTGTAGCCGCTCCGTTTCAGCAGTGCTTATGTTCAATGCAGAAGTCTTCTCTTCCATGCTACGATGAAGGGCCTCGTAGCGCTGGTTGGAGTCATGGACGCGCCCTTGCTCCTGCGTCAGCTGTAGTTTAATAGTGTTCATTTCAGCTTTCAAGGCAGCCAAGCTCTGAGAAGAAGCTTTGTTCTCCTTCAAGGCACGGTCTAGGGCCTCCTGCAGTTGTTTGCATTCATTGTCTGCATGTTTTGCCTCAAGATTGGTCTCTTCCTGGCTCTTTCGCAGAGTGGTGATAGTAGTAGTGTACTCTCGCATGGCCTGGCTACTCTTTTCAAGTTGCGTCTCTGTTCTCCTGCGCTTGCTGGCCTCATCTTCTGCTACCTGTCGCTGTTTCTCCAACTCACTCTCCAGGCGCTTCAGCTCCTCCTGGAGCTCTTGAATACGAGTCTGTAGGCGTGCGATAGTCTGTTCAGACCGCCCTTTTTCGAGGGCATGGGCCTCCAGCTCCACCCGGATGAGGCTCAACTCCTGGTGGGAAGAGCGAAGCTGCACCAACTCCACATTAGAGGCTTCATTCTCAGTTTTGAGGTCGGCCAACTCCCCCTCCAGTCGCCTTGTCTCAGTCTCTAAAGATCTTTTCAGACGTCGCTCCTCCTCAAGAGAGCGTGTGAGACGGTTGATCTCACTATTCTTCTCCTGCAGAGTTCGATTGGAGCTCTCTTGCACCTCCCTTGTTTTGTTGTCTGCTTCACGTTTCTGACTAAGCATCAACTGGACTTGAGCTTCAAGCTCGTGTCTCTTTCGGCCTTCTTCTGTGTTTAAAGCACTAAGTCTCTGTACCTCCTCTTCAAAGTGTCTCCTCTGGACCTCCTCTTGGCTGAGGGAGTGATGAAGCCTTTGCAGCTGCTCCTTCAACTCCCTAGATTCTCCCTCTAATCTTTCAAACTCCAGCTGCATGGAGGCAGAATCACTTTCCTTCTGCAGCGAAAGCTTTTGCATGCTGGTCTGAGTAACCAGGATTTGAGACTCGTAGGTCTGTTTCACCTCTCGTATCTGTATGCTGTGCTCCTGCCTTACCTTTGCCAGCTCTGTCTGCACCTCCTTGAATCGCCGAGCCTCGTCATCCAGCTCCTTGCGCAGACGCTCCAGCTCTCTGGTCCTTTCAGACACCGTCTTCTCCAGCTCCATCTTGGACCAGCTGGCCTGCTCCAGTTCTTTGAGCTTCTTGCGCATGGTTTCATCGTGTTCTTCCTGCAAAAATGTATAACGCTCTTCCACGACCTTCTTCTTCCTCTCCATTTCTTCCAACTGGTGTTTGAGGCGACGTACTTCATCCGTAAGCTCTTGAAGATGGTTTTTAGAAGAGTCCAGGCTGTCCTGTGTGGCCATGCACTTCAAAGTCTCAGTTCTCTTCACCTCTTCCAGAGAAAGCAGGTGTGTCTGTGACTCATTCAGCTCCTGCTGGTATTTAAGGAGAGCCTCCTGTAAGGAGGCATTCGTTGCTGTGTGATCCTTAATGGCATCTCTCATCTGCTGAAGATCCTCCTCGAGCATCTCAATCTTGGTATTCCGGATCTGCAGAAAACACATCATAAATCATTAAACCTGACATTTGAGTCCTAAAACCATATGAAGTCAATAGAATTTGAAAGGTGGTTCACAGAAGCAGGTTTAGGGTTAGGCAGGGAAAGGCAATTAATATGGATTATCCACTTTAAACATTCTACAAACTATAAGTAACTTTGAATGAGAGTTAGTTGGCATTTAAGTGGCATTTTCATTAGAGAGCGGCGCTTGTAACATCAAGGTCATGGGTTCGATTCTCAGGGAAAGCAAGAGCTGATTAGAATGTCAATGTGTTTCTTGAATGCAATGCAAGTCACTTTGGATAAAAGCATCTGATAAATTCATGAATGTAAAGGTAAGCTGGCATGAACTTGCAAAGAATATCTAAAGTCGATTCGTACTATCGAAAAATAAAGTGTTACCAAAAATACAGCCGTTATTTTACAGTACCTGCACTTACGTGCATTTATCTAAGAAACTACTGGATAATAGGAGGAAACTACAGGAGTTAAGATTAGGTTCAGAGTTATTATCCAGTTAATAACTATAATCAGTACATAATACATAATATGTATATGGGGAACAGGACAGTAAAATAAAGTGCTACAAAAAATACGATTGCAAATTTCGGATAAAAATTTTAATTGAGATTGACCGCACAATTTGGCAATTTTGTGAAATATACATTAATACGACAATAAAATAATAATAATAAAACTTTAAAGAATTTACTGTAGTAATATTTTGCTGTAAAAAACAATATTTGAGAAATTACAATAAAAATTTCTTATTTTATAGAATATTATTATTACTACTATTGTAATATTTAATTTTAAAATAAAAACTATTTGAGAAATTACAATGGCAATAGTTCTTAATTTATATAATGTTATTATTATTGTTTCTTAAATACTTAATGTTTTTTATATTACAGCAAAATATTACAATAGCAATTCTTATTTTGTTTAATGTTTTTATTAATACTAATGTTATTATTAGCATTATTATTATAAAATTTATTTCACCTTAAAATAAAACAAAATTATTACACAAGAGAAACATTATCGTAAAATTTCACTCTAAAAAATAAATGGCTTCTTCATTTCTAAATGTTAAACCATGGAGCTTTTATTTTGATGGAAAACAGCAAGCCCATTAAGCTTTTCTTTTCTTAATTGTGTGGGTTAGAGAGCTGTGCTAAAACACAGGTGTCTTTTTCTACCTTTAGTTCTTCCATGTTCTTCTGGGAAGCAAGAAGAAGTTTGTAGTAATCACTTGAACGGGTGAGCAACTCCAAGTAGTGTGCATTTAGAGAGGAGACCTACGGGACAAAGACAAGTGTGAAACATGTGATATCATAATGAGACAAAATTGCAGGGAAAGTGTGTGTGTGTGTGTGTGTGTGTACCTCTTCTGAAATGGAGGAGGATGGTGACTGAAGCACAATCCTCTTGATGGGGATGTTCAACAGTGTTTCCAGTCCAGCGCCGTATGACGTCAGTTCAAGCTCATAGTTCTACAGAGAGACCGTTCACACGATTAAATAATGCGCCAGATTAAAAGATTTGAGAAGGGCAGCAAACTTTAGGCATTTGACTATAGTTTCATTTTTATGTACCACTTTCCTGTGTCTCTAACAGAGCAGCGCTTGCAACATCAAGGTCAAACCCAAGACCTTGGTGTTGCGAGCACCACACTCTGCTGTTTGAAACTACATGTTACATGTTAACTAATGCAAAGTGTTACCATAATTATTGTTAATAGGTAGGCAATCATGCAAAGATTAACTTCAGAGATCAAGCAAATGATTATAATCCGTTTTAATTGCTATTCGTCACATATATTCACCATTATGCTATATTACTCATCACTGATCAGGGAAGTGAAGGACAAATACCTTGATGGCATTTATGCAGGTGTTTCCGTCTCTCTGCACAGTCTCCAGCAGCTCTCGCTTTCCCTTTATATCCGAGTTTAACGCCTGCACACGTCATACAAAAGCATAAATGTTAAAAGAAGCTTTCTAAATGTTGAATTACAGTTCGGTTCAATCAAAGAATTCATCTCATGACTAGGGCTGTGTGGGTCGTCATAGTTCACTAAAACCCTAAAAACACAACATTTTCGTTACTTGAAACCAAAGTAAAGTTAATTGAAATAAAAGCACTTGAACTTATTTGAATTTCAAGTTGCCAAAGCTACATTTCTCACATTCTTCTAAATTATTAATTCCCAAAGAATATATAGTAAAGTGTCATTTATTCCTGTGATTAAAGCTGAATTTATTAGATGATAAATACAGTAAAACAGTGTAATATTATATCAGTGTAAAACAGCTGTTTTCTATGTGAATATATAGTAAAGTGTCATTTATTCCTGTGATTAAAGCTGAATTTATTAGATGATAAATACAGTAAAACAGTGTAATATTATATCAGTGTAAAACAGCTGTTTTCTATGTGAATATATAGTAAAGTGTCATTTATTCCTGTGATTAAAGCTGAATTTATTAGATGATAAATACAGTAAAACAGTGTAATATTATATCAGTGTAAAACAGCTGTTTTCTATGTGAATATATAGTAAAGTGTCATTTATTCCTGTGATTAAAGCTAAATTTATTAGATGATAAATAGTGTGCGAGAGAGAGTTAGTGTGTGTGAGTGAGAGAGCGCGTGTGTGTGAAGTTGTTATTACTTTGGGAATTAATGAGCTTTTGGGTTGGAAATAGTCGACTCAATCCGACAGCATCAGAAAAACAAACTTAAATGAAAATGTCTAAATATTAAGGAAAGTTCTATCATCTAAACGGCAGCGGTTGAATTGACTTGCTTTAGTGTTGTGTGTGATTGTTGCAGTTACTGCTCCACTCATGCTCACCTTCTGCTGGTTGAGCAGCTGCGAGTAAACCGTCATGTCGTCGGTCTTGAGCAGCAGCTGAGAGTCGATCTGCCGCTGAGTCTCGTCGATCCAAGTGCTGAGATGAGAGCTGGACTCCAGGTATCGCTGAAGCTGCGGCTGGAAAGAGTCCAGGTCATCCAGCCTGAGAACAAACATCAGCAAAGAAGCCAATAGAGAACGTTACGTTAACGTTAGGCTGTTTCACGTCAGGCCAGACGAAATTACGCAAGAGATTGATTAAAAAAAAATGCTTCGTAAATATTCATTTAGAATGTCAATGTGTTTCTTTGGATAAATGCATGAATGTAAAGCCTCTTTATATGTTCTGACCTGCTGTTGATCTGCAGCTGGATGCGTTTCCAGCGGTCGGTCAGCTGCTGCACGTGCTCGCCGTACTGGGAGAGGCTGATGACGCACCGGTAACGGCCCTGATCCGTCTGCTCGTTACTCTGATGAACTTTATTCAGATCCGCCTCCAGTGCGTTCAGCACTTCCTGCTTCTGCTCCAAATCACTGCGCATGCTCTGCGTTCAGGGGAAGAGGTCAAAGGTCATCGAAAAATAATGACTTTTATTAGAAAGTTTGGTTTTCCAGACATGCATCTTTCTGTAAAAGGTTCTCACTAAACTTGTGCTTTATGCTTTGAATTACAGGGAACTGTTGATGACAATCAACAATATGCTTTAAAATGACAAATAGCAGAAATTATTCCTCTATTCATCTTTCCATGTCATCACACAAAAATTACAATTATGAGAACCTAATTAATACTAAAAAAAAAAAAAAAGAATAAGGACGAGGTAATGAGATATTAGGCCGGATTTACACTGCAAAAAAAACAAAAAAAAAACATCTAAAAAATAAGGAAAAAATAATAAAAATAATCTTGAAATAAGGCAATAAAACTTGTTTTTCTCTTCTAGGATGAATGAGAACTAAAAAGATTATTTTGCTTGTTTTGAGAAAATATAACTTGAATTTTCTTGTAAAAATGGTCAATTCTGGTGATTCTTTAAATGAATGAAGGATGTTTTTAAAGTGACGGTATATTTTCACTCAGTTCATCCTGAAATCAGAAACTTCAAGACATATTTTCTTATTTTAAGAGCAAAATGATTCTTATTTTTAGAAATAAATGTTTCTGTCACAAAGAGTTTTATAATATTATGATCTGATGAACTTTACATTTATTAACAACCAACCACAAATTAAAGAAAAGCTTGATTTTTGCACTGATTTCATAATTTCTGATTATTTGTCGTGTTTTAAGATCTTATCAAATAGAATTTTCTCACTCAATTAGAAAATCTTTTCGTTTAATTTGATGTTTTTTCTTAATTTGAGTTTTTGCATGTTGATTTTTTGCAGCGTGAGAAGCAAAAAGATATTATGTCTTGTTTTAAGAAAAAATGTTTTGTGCTTAAAACAAGGAACAAATATCTGCTAATAGGTTTACAATCATTTAAAGTAAAGTCATTTAAAGGGAAGATTAATCAGATTATTTTTCATAGCCAATTGTCAGATATTTCTTCCCATTTTAATCATAAACATATTTTCCAGACTTAATATCTCGAGTGATTTTGCTTCTTCCATTTTGCTTCTACTCTTTCCAGTAAAAGTCTCTTGATTTAAGAATATTTCAATATTTATACAGTTATGCAGTTTACGCTTAAAAGAACAACAAAATTAATTATAGATATAATAACTAAAACCAGCTCTTAATATCTCAATTGCACAGTTTTGCTTCTAAGTTAATGTTTTGATTTAATAATGTTTCGCTATTTTACTGGAAAATAAGACAAAATTGATATCCCAGGATTCTGCTTTTGTTTCGCAATATCTCACTTTTGAATGCAAGAGCATGTTCTGGATGAACACCAGCATGAAGCGAGATAAATCCTCAAACTAACTCTGATATCTCACATTACCTGCAGATCTCTCTGGTGTTTACGGATCTCCTCCGGGTCGAGAGACACCGTCTCTTTCTCCGTCAGCCGAGCTTCATAAACCTTCACCACATCTTCAGCGTTCAGCAGATCTTTCAGCAGAGACTTCACCAAACTCAACCTGAAACCAGTCAAAACCAGTCAGAACAGCTGCATTTCCAATGCGAATCAAATTGACTGCCCATATTTTACAGCTGATATTTTGTGATGCATTCCGAACAATTATATTTATAATGTTTTTGCTGCTGTAAAACATTTATTTTACACTGATATAATTTAACACTGTTTTACTGTATTTATCATCTAATAAATTCGGCTTTAATCACAGGAATAAATGACACTTTACTATATATTCACATAGAAAACAGCTGTTTTACACTGATATAATATTACACTGTTTTACTGTATTTATCTAATAAATGCATTGGTGAGCAGAAGAGACTTTTAAGCATTTTTTAAAGTCTCACCAACTCTCAACTTTTGAACGGTCGAGCACCTTTATCATGAAATAAGCAGCATGAGAAGTATTTGGGGCAGTGCTGTACCTCTGCAGATGTGAGTTGGTGTAATTCTCCAGCTGAACGAGTCTCTGGTTGATGAAATCCAGCTGATCCCGCAGGAATCGGGCTTTTTCCGTGTCCTTGGCGTCTTTGAGTTCAGCCTGAACGCTGTCTCGCAGTCTCAGAAAGTCTCCCTTCAGAGTCTGAACGTCTTTCTGAAACACCTGAACACAACAATACATCACTTCAACCTCTCCTTGTCCGCTACTGTCAGCAGATTATTTTGCTTGTTTTGAGAAAATATAACTTGAATTTTCTTAGTAAAAATGGTCAGTTCTGGTGATTCATTAAATGAATGAAGGATGTTTTTTAAGTAACTGTCACAATTGGTTTCTGTCACAATTTAATTATATTATGTTCCAGTGAACTTAACATTTAACAACAACAATTTTAAAAAAAACATGCTTGATTTGACTATTTTTGCAATGGTTTCAAGACATTTTTCCTGCTTGAATCTAGCAATAATATCGAAATACTTTGTCTTTTTTGTTTCTTAATTTGTTTTATTTTTGCATGTAGTTTTTGAGTGTAAAAGCATTTTGATTGCACTTTATTTTCCATTCCTGTTCTGCATGTACATACTATCTGTGATCTTTTATTAATCATGCAGCTCTTTTCAACAAAGGTTTATGACAATGAACAGAATTGAAAAACAGCTTTAGTTTATGATAATACTCCTGTTTTGTGCATAAGAAGGTAATAAATGGCGTACGCTGTAGTTCCGCATGTCTGACTGTTTATTTGAACGCAGATCTGTGTTTGATTCCCGTGTTTTGTATTTTGTGTCTGTATATGTGTGTGTGTGTGTGTGTGTGTGTGTGTTTTGGTCACCTGTGTGCTGCTGATGTGGCGGCTGCACTCTTCAGGCCCGCCCTCTCCTAACGGGATGTACAGGAAGGAGACCAGCGAAGATTCGGACGTCTCCAGCTTGAGTCTGAGAGCGTAGAGCTCGTTCAGCAGTTTGACGCTCACCGCCGCTGCAAACTCTGATCCCTCTCCGTTAGCGGCTACAACACACAACATTCACAGCTTTAAACCGTAGCGCTTCATTTAGTGTCTGTTATAGTGATTGTGCTGAACTTTCCTGTATATTTTTCTATTTATTTTGTTTACAGTTGCAATACACATCACAGAAATAAGGTGCAGTCGTAGTGTGTGTGAGTGTCTGTGTAAGAGTATCTGTGTGAGTGTGTGTGTATGTGTGAGAGTGAATGAGCATGAAAGTGAGCGTGAGAGTGAGTGTATCTGTGTGTGCGAGCGTGAGTGAAAGTAAGAGTGAGTGTGTGTGTGTGTGGGGGGGGGAGTGAGCGAGCGTGAGAGCGGGCGAGAGTGTGTGTGTGTGAGCGAGAGAGAGAGAGAGTGTGAGAGTGAGCATGAGAGTGAGAGACGTGAGAGCGAGCAAGAGAGTGAGAAAGAGTGAGATAGTGTGAGTGAGAGTGAGAGAGTGTGTCTGAGTGTGTGTTTGTGAGTCTCAGCTGAACACACTAACCGTACGCGGGCAGATCCACCACTAGTTTGCCGTAGTGCTGCTGGGCTCCAGTGATCTGGGTCTCGATGTTCTTCTGGTCTTCTGCTCCGAACAGCTCTGATCCCTGACTGAGCTTCTTGAACTCCTGGAAGTGCATCTCCAAACTGCGGATGATGCCGTTGGTTTCTTCCGGACCCATTTTGGCGAGCTAAACACACACAATGGCAAAGTACATGCTTGTTTTAATGCAAAGCAATCAAACTTTATTTTAACATAACTATACTAATAAATGTAATAAAAATGTTGTTTAATTTGTTTATTTCAAATGTTTAATTATATATGCATTATATGTTATATTATATTAATATGTTTTTATATAGAAATTAACACTTATATTCAGCAAGGATGCATTAGATTGATCAAACATAGAAACATCTGTGTTATACTGATATAATATAACACTGTTTTACTGTATTTATGATCTGATAGCTTCAGTTACCATGCTGATGGTGAGTGAATTGATGCGGTTGATGTCCAGTAGACAGTACTGCCAGGAGATCATACTCTTGACGTTGATGTAAAGCTGATTCCACACGGCTAGAATGGCCTCATAATACTGGGAATTCCTGCAGTCAAACACAGTAAAGAAATAAATTAATGATAATAATTACAACACACTTATGTACCAATACATGCTGAACACAAACTGTCATGTGCAGAAAATCAAATAGAAAAAAAAAAGTTCATAGAAAAACTAAATCAAAGATCAAATCAGCTTTTGAAAAGTAACTAAGGATTGAATCATTATATTGTTACACCAGTAGGTGGAGACAAGAGACTGATAAAATATGTTATATGTCAATATGTCATTGAATCAGTCACTCAATAGATTTGTTCAAAAACACTGATTCATCCAGTAATGAAACAAGTGAAGTCTTTAGTGAATTACTTATTTTATTTAGTTGTCTGTTTAGAATAGTAATCTTTATTTTAAACAAACAAAACAAAAAAACGTTGGCGTACTTGTTGGCGAGGCTGATGGCCAGTGGATTGGGCGGCGGTACTAACAGACAGACCGAAGGCACCTGCATGTCCATCCCTCCCGGTCCCGTCACCAGCCACGTGGTTCTCTCAGAGTTATCCTTCAGAATCCCTTCATCTCCCTTACGGATCGTCTTCTACAGACGCAACACGACAACAGACACACTATGATAAATGCAGACATAGAAACATTCACATAGAAAACAGCCGTTTTACACTGATATAATATTATACTGTTTTACTGTATTTATCATGTAATAAATTCAGCTTTAATCACTGGAATAAATGACACTTTACTATATATTCACATAGAAAACAGCTGTTTTACACTGATATAATATTACACTGTTTTACTGTATTTATCATCTAATAAATTCAGCTTTAATCACAGGAATAAATGACACTTTACTATATATTCACATAGAAAACAGCTGTTTTACACTGATATAATATTACACTGTTTTACTGTATTTATCATGTAATAAATTCAGCTTTAATCACTGGAATAAATGACACTTTACTATATATTCACATAGAAAACAGCCGTTTTACACTGATATAATATTATACTGTTTTACTGTATTTATCATGTAATAAATTCAGCTTTAATCACTGGAATAAATGACACTTTACTATATATTCACATAGAAAACAGCCGTTTTACACTGATATAATATTATACTGTTTTACTGTATTTATCATGTAATAAATTCAGCTTTAATCACTGGAATAAATGACACTTTACTATATATTCACATAGAAAACAGCTGTTTTACACTGATATAATATTACACTGTTTTACTGTATTTATTGACTAATAAATTCCGCTTTGGTGACTGTAGAAGCAGAAGGGACTCTTATTAACAAAACAAAAAAATATTGATTCAAAAACCTTTCGTAGCATGAATGTACATACACACACACACACAAACATAAATAAATATTTAAGCATCACCTCGTCCTGTCTGAAGTCACACAGCGCCTGCACGAGTATATTTTGTACGGTGATCTTCTCCTCGGGGTTTCTGGGTTTCAGTCTGATAATGTTCTTAGATTTGAGCACCAGCTGCTGCACCATCTCTCTCATCTCTGTCAAACGCTCCCGCTCTCTCTGAGAGACACACACACACACACACACACACACGGTCATAACCCAGCACCTCAGCGCTCAGACGCGTGCCGGAGCGCGGCCTCACCTCCAGTCCCTGTAGCAGCTCCAGCAGGTTGTGCAGGGCAGTGTTTTTATCGCAGGAGAAGTTCTTGCGGATGCCGTCGTGTTCTTTCTTCAGTTTGCCATTCATTTCTGTCGTCTCCTTGAAGAACTGCAGGAAAGAGTTATTTCACTGCTATTGGTTGCCATTAAATTGGCTTTAATTTCACATTTCCCATTCAATTAAATTTGTGTTCAAGCTTTAGTTTTGTTGTGTTAATGTCATTTTTATTGGCTTTATGTTTTCTAATCTATATCTAGTTATTAACTTTTATGTCAGTCTTTTCCAAATAGAAATAATTATTTCTTGAATGCAATGCAAGTTGCTTTGGATAAAAGCGTCTGATAAATGCATGAATGAAAGATAAGTAAATGTCCCTCACCTGACTGTACTGAGCGTTTTCCTTCAGATGGACGCCGATGCATTTGGTGATCTGAAGAAGCCAACTCCACTGCGTCTGCAGCGTCTCCATGTACGCCTGGAGAAGAAGAGCGGCACTCTCATTATGTTTCTTTATGAAAAAAATGCCTTTACATACTTGGATATTTGAATATTAAACACACACATGCACACGCACGTACACACACTCTCAATCACAGGATCCAGAAGGACTTCTGAGACTTTCATTTACAGTAATGTCTTGAGATACGAGCGTCCCGACATACGAGTATTACGAGCAAGCCTTCAAGCACATTTTGCTTTGAGATACGAGTAAATATTTGAGATACGAGCAGTTTACAGTGTTCAGCACTCGGAGCAGCTCAAGCTCCTCATTTATGGGGTAATTGCATATGATCTCCACTAGAGGCAGCTTGGTTTTACAGCGGGGGTTACCGGGGGCAACGAGTGATTCACGAGTATTAAGCTGAGAGCAGCACGAGTTATGAGTGTTCAATAATAATAAATATGAGCTTCTGAGTCTATCCAATACACAACACGGGAAGAAACACTACACTTCCGTATTGTGTTTGTGTTATCTACACTATCCCTCCTCCTCCGTCATTAGCTGCTACTGTATCGCCTGTCTCGAAGACAAGAACTCATAAAATAAAATGTGGTTTTGATGTCACAAGAATCCTTTTATACTATAATTTTGTGTGAGTTAAAAACTTTTTTTCCATTGTTACTAGCACTAATAAGGGAGTTTTTTAGAGGAATCGAGCAGTGAATAATGAATGGAATAGGTTATTTCTTATGGGGAAAAATGATTTGAGATATGAGCAAATCAAGATACGAGCTCATCCTGGAACGGATTATGCTCGTATCTCAAAGTATTACTGTACTTGAGGTCTAAAGTCTTATATATCCGATTTTATATAAGCAATTATATTCATCCATCAGGTTATACCCAATTCGACCTATTATAGTCTGGCATTTATATATAATACACTTATCTGTTGTAGCCCATCTGGGAATTAAATTCATTTAAAAAAAACACATGAACACAAGCATAAATCATAATCAGTTTTTTGTTCAGTGAGCCTTTCTTCTCCCTCACAGACTTTGATTATAAGTGAGATCATATAATCGATATCATGATAAGCCTCTTCTGCGAGATGAAATATGACGTCGATGCACATTTGGGAGGCAGCCGTCCTTCTGCTCCTGTTCTCTGCATGGACAGGAGACGGAGAGACACACACACACACACACACACACCTGGATCTTGTCAGACGCCGGGTGTTTGTTCTTCATCTGACTGTCCACCTTCACTTTCAGGACGTTCAGCTGAACCTCCTTCTGCTCCAGTTCACTCATGAGGTTCTGAAACACGGTTTCAACCAGCGCTCATTTTAAACATTTTCTTTTCTTTAGGCAAAAATGTTCTAGAAATTAAATAAATTTCATCAAATTTTACTACTTTTTTCCTCTTTGTTTTAAACATAATACATAAATGTATATGTATTTTTTTTAAATGGCTTCAAATGCCATTTTATTTCATTTACTTTCATCAAATTCCATTTTATTTTATTCTAAAATGGCATCAAATACTATTTTATAATTTTTATTTTATTCCATTTCATCAAATTCTATTTTATTCTATAAAAAAAAGAATCAAATTCTATTTTATTTCATCACTTTTATATTTCATCACTTTTATATTTCATCAAACAACATTTTATTTTTATTCTAAAACAACATTGAATTCTATTGTAGGTTTGAAAATAAATCAAAGAGATTTGAACATGAATAAAGCCATTTGTTTTACTGTTTCATCCGCCTCTTTCTCCGTTTGTTCATTGATGTTCTGATTATCACCTTCAGTTTGGCGGGAAGTTGTAATTTTCTGATTGATTCAGTTTGAATGTCTTATTTGTGTTTGCGTTGGGATATTTGCTCTGGAAAGCGAGAGGTGTGTTTAATCAGCGCTCTCACCGAGAAGCTCTCCTGTTTTTTTGGGATGTATGTGTCTATGTTCTTGTCTCCCCAGTCGAACACCAGCTCCTCCTCCTCCCGGTCGTTCACCCACATGATCTGACCGCAGATCTCGGCGATGATGTTGCGCAGGTCCTGCAGCTGGACGCTCCGCTGGTACGAGCTTTTCTGAAGGGAAATCTGATGCTTAATAACGTCCTTGTGAGGAGTTAAAGCTAATCACTCAGCGTCTGATGCTGCGATGCTATTGGTCCGCTGGCTAGTCCAGCTATCCAATCACAGCTGACGCACATCCAGTGATTTCCATTGAAGTTTATGCACACGTTTTCTTATCGGATAAAAATGTACTGTATTTAAATGCATCATGAAAATGCTATACATGTTAAATTGAAATATTTAAAACATTTTATGTGACATCCCAAAATGTGCAATCACGGAAACACGACACACGTGTTTTACACGCGTCTCACCTGCAGACTGTCCCACTCCTGCTCCAGCTTGATGAGACAGGATTTGTTCACATCTGCGTTTTGGTCTTTGCCTCGAATCTAGAAATGAAGACAAGCAACAAATATTGCCATGATATACATGAACTTTCATTTAAATAACATGTGACACTACTGGTCATCATTTCAAACAGTAGAGAGCAGTGCTTGCAACATCAAGGTCATGGGTTCGATTCCCAGGGAAAGCAAGAACTGATTAGAATGTCAGTGTGTTTCTTGAATGTGATGATAAAAGCAGCTGATAAATGCATGAATGTGAACGTAAAAAAACAAGCTCTGTGTGTGTCTCTCTGTGTGCGTGTGTGTGTGTGTGTGTGTGTGTCATGAACTCACCAGCTCCGCTCGTGCTCGATCCACCTCCACGCTTCTCTGGATGGAGCTGTGAAACGAGTTGTGATTGGCTATCTGCTGATCGACGATCTTTAGATCATCTCCCCACGGCGACATCTCGATCATTCGCTGCTCACACACACACACACACACCACATCTTATTATCTGTGCATTTACATCTAGTTAAAAGGATGTATGACAGTCTAAACGTCCAGAACAACGGAGAACCAATCTCTCAACGGCTCGTTTCACGTCAACGAGCGCGATCAACTCGACGAGTGTTTGCAGTGGATTTATTACGGGATCCAAATGTAACATTATTTCTGAATGTTCTCTGAACGCTCAAAACGTCTAGTTCTTCAAATACGTTTCTGCAAATGTTAAAAGAAAATTAAGTTTTTTTTCATTCTTCAAAATAATTTGGAATGTTACTTTTCTAAAGTAACATCTAAAAAACGTTTGCCGAACATCCAGCTAAAATGTTTCAGAAAAAACATGGTATAGATGATGTTTTTCTACTAACGTTTTGAGAACCTTATTAAAGACCACAAATATGAAATTACTCTGAATGAATATTAAAGTTACTGGAGGAACGCTTGCTCAGAACATTCCCTGTTATCTGGGAAAACAAACATTGTGTCGCTCTTTTCTGCGGCTCTCTCAAAGTGAGTGTTTGGGCCCTTCGGTAAGAGTCTGTTTTTCATTAACTCTGACATCACAGACAAGAGGGAACAGCGTCTCTGCCGTGAGCGTCGGGTTATTGAGAGAGAGAGAGAGAGAGAGAGAGAGAGAAAAGGCGTGTGAAAGAGAGAGAAAGACAGAGGGAGAGAGAGGGGGAGAGAGAGAGAGAAAGAGAGAGGGAGGGAGAGAAGGTGTGTCAGAAAGACAGAGGGGGAGAGAGAGAGAGAGAAGGTGTGAGAGAGAGAGAGAGAGAGAGAGAGAATGGGAAAGAGACTCTCAGAGAAAGAGAAATATACAAACAAACGGCTAATCAAGTGCGAGGCAGTTTTGCACTGAAGGTTTGTTTGTGTGTTTTGGCCGGACGCCACTCTAATCTCTCTGAGCTTTCCTTTCATTTTCTCTCGCTTCGTCTATCCCTATCGGAACAGAGCGGCATGCGATAACTGCTATCTTTCAGTCTATTTCTGTCGCACACAGCAGAGAAGCTCCGCCCACACTGAGATCTCATTGGTGGAGAATCCTGATGCACTTAAGCATAAATTAAACGTCAGATAAACTACCGTTCAGAAGTTGATACTTTTATTCAGCAAATTATACAGAAAATTCTAATGTTTCAAAAGATTCCAAAATATATTAATTTCAACACTGATAATAATTAAATATTTGTTGAGCATCAAATCATGATATTAGAATGAAAAATTACATAGAAAACAGCTGTTTTACAATTATATAATATTACACTGTTTTACTGTATTTATCATCTAATAAATTCAGCTTTAATCACAGGAATAAATGACACTTTACTATATATATATTCACATAGAAAACAGCTGTTTTACACTGATATAATATTACACTGTTTTACTGTATTTATCATCTAATAAATTCAGCTTTAATCACAGGAATAAATGACACTTTACTATATATTCACATAGAAAACAGCTGTTTTACACTAATATAATATTACACTGTTTTACTGTATTTATTATCTAATAAATTCAGCTTTAATCACAGGAATAAATGACACTTTACTATATATTCACATAGAAAACAGCTGTTTTACACTGATATAATTTAACACTGTTTTACTGTATTTATCATCTAATAAATTCAGCTTTAATCACAGGAATAAATGACACTTTACTATATATTCACATAGAAAACAGCTGTTTTACACTGATATAATTTAACACTGTTTTACTGTATTTATCATCTAATAAATTCAGCTTTAATCACAGGAATAAATGACACTTTACTATATATTCACATAGAAAACAGCTGTTTTACACTGATATAATTTAACACTGTTTTACTGTATTTATCATCTAATAAATTCAGCTTTAATCACAGGAATAAATGACACTTTACTATATATTCACATAGAAAACAGCTGTTTTACACTGATATAATATAACACTGTTTTACTGTATTTATCATCTAATAAATTCAGCTTTAATCACAGGAATAAATGACATTTTACTATATATTCACATAGAAAACAGCTGTTTTAAATAATAATAATATTTTAGAATATTACTGTATTTTTTATCAAATAAATGCAGCCTTGGTAAAAAATAAAATTGTTGATATATAATATAGTGTTTGCTTATTCTATTTATTGTAATATTTTTACACTGTTTTATATATTTAGATCCTTTTGTAATATGTATATATTTCAGCATTTTTGCCTTTGATGATGTTTATATCAAATACAACTTTTTTGTTTTAAAACATTGAAATCATTGCAGTTTTCACATTTTAGTGCTTACATCTAATCGCCTGCAAACATGGGCAGTCGCGCTCGACATGTGAAACTTGTTTGGTCTTGCATGACTGCGGTAAAAGCTAAAGCTCTTTCTCGAGGTCCAGGACCGAGAGTCACGCACCTTCTGCTGACCGATCCAGCCCATGGCCTCGCTGAAGTAGCGGGGCGGCTCGTCACGGCTCCCGCTGCGGCGGATCGTCCTGCTGCCAATCTTCTGCTGCTGCTGCTGCTGAGAACCACTCAGAACCACACTGAGATCTCTGATCTGCTCCGAAAACAGATTCACACTGCGAGAGAGAGAGAGTGTGTGTGTGTATAAGGTTACAGTGTAATCTGAAACCGATTCATGGATAAGCACTTTTCTTTAAGATTCAATGTTTTCTCTTCTCAGACTCTTTTTTTAAATATAAAAAAGTGCAGTAAAAACAGTGACATATTATTCTAGTGTAGCAAATTAGCTAAAAAAGGGAAATATGTCTAAAAATAAAGCTTTCCAGTAGCTCAACCAGTAGAGCATTGTTGTTTACAACGCCACGGTCATGATCCTAAGATCTCAGAGAAAGCAAGAACTGCTTCAATGTTCCTTGAATGCAATGTAAGTTACTTTGTATAAAAGCTTCTGATAAATGCATAAATGTAAATATAATAAATCACAATTAATGTATATATATTATTAATCACAATTTGTTATAATCAATTATAAATATCTAAACCACCCAAAAAAAGGGAAGTACACATCCCATGTACGTACACACACAAAGATCTTTAGTGAGCAGGAGAGGAATATATATATACAGTAATACCTCGGTTTACGAGTGACTTAGTATACGAGCAAATCTGTGTACGAGCATTGTATTGGAGTACGAGAAAAATATTCCTTCGCCCACGCGCATTTTTGTGTGGAAAAGTCCTAACGTTCAGCATCATCACGCGCATTTTTACTGGAATTATCCTAAACACAGCCTCTCATAACACAGTCATGCGGTTCCAACCCCTTTATCACCCCTTCACTCATTCATTCTCTCATCGTCGCTCGGTTTAGTTGAATTATTCACCACAGTGATACTTTTATAAGTTGTTCATTCCGTTAATCATCACAACGACTGTTACATGTGAATATGATGAAACTTTATTAAAGGAACATGTGTTACCAACACCACACATTGCATACTAATGAGGCTCACGTGTTCTCATTCAGGGGGTAATGACGTTCTTAAAGGGCCATACACTTTTAGAGAACAGCATACTATAACAGTCATAACTCTGTGCAGATCATATACATAAGTGATTTACAGCGGTTTTACCTTGTGTTGTTAACATTAATTGTGATCGCTATTCTTCACGCTGTGAAATATAAACGAACAGTACAGCATATAGAAAGAAGGTATGAAATTCTCCCTATAAGGCTAAGCAGTAACACCCCTCCCACCATCCTCTCGTCTCACGCCAGCAGCGACGCTACTCAAAGGTAAAGTGCGTGTTACAATAAATTGTCAAGTATTTTTAGAGTTTAATTGTCAATTATTAATTAGTATTTATATGAGATCTTAATGGTTATAATTTTACATTTAATTAATAGGTTAAAAAATATATTTAAAAGGGGCATTTATGGTCATGTGGAACGAATCAAGTGATTTTTAATGCATCCTTATGGGGAAAATTGTTTTGTGTATGAGAATTTTGAGTTACGAGCTCTTGGAACGAATTAGAGTCGTAAAACGAGGTATTACTGTGTGTATGTATATAGTGGTGTGAAAAAGGGTCTTCACCCCCCCCCCTTTAAAACATAATTTAACTGTGGTTTATAACATCTGAGTTCAGTTTCTCGAGTCACACCCAGGCCTGATTTACTGTCAGACCTGTTCTCAATCAAGAAATCACTTAAATAGGACCTGCCAAACAAAGTGAAGTAAAACAAAAGATCTGCAAAAGCCCTCCTCCACACCATTGCCTGAAGCCCCTCCCCCACATCACATAGTTTCCTGTCGTCTCAATTCTAAATATTTTGGCAAAAAGGCACAGCTTGAACATGTGGAGGTGTTCGGAGTGTGTGTTAGCATGTTGCTCTGAGGTTGTGAGGTTAATGGGAAGTTTCTACACAGCATGTAAATGCATGAGGAACTGTGTGTGTGTGTGTGTGTGTGTGTCTCACCTCCGCACCACACTCTCTGACGGCAGGTTCTGCTGTTTGAGCTCCATGGCAAACGCTCTGAGCTCGTCACTGATTTCAGCAGCGGACGCCAGACAACTCTGAGCTTCCCGGAAAGCGTTGGCATCGCCGCCCTGCAGCGCAAACACACACACAACACACAGAACAATAGAAACCAGCCATCAGAAAAGCCCAGGATCAACAAATCCAAACATTCACCCAGTCAAGTGTGACACTTTGGGCCTTGTTTATGTGTTAAACAAATATTAAATCTGTAAAAGAAATGTTGTGATAATCTCAGGTTTGTATGATCAACAGTGTCGTCTAATCCGTTTCTCAGATAATTCAGGCCAGAGATCACGTGTTTGTATGTCTGAAATCAATGATACTACAAACATGTTGGATTAAAAACTTTTACAAAGTTTAGCATTTTTGTCTTCACTAGATCAGGTTTTCCTGCTTTAATGTTGATTATTTTCCCCATATTCTCATCTCTTGCCAGTCTGTCAGAAATGCTCTGTTTAGTTCCTGTCATTATGAAGCTCCTCCTTCTGAAAAGCACACTGTGCTCTGATTTGTCGGCTGGATCGGTGTGTTGTGATTGGTCGTGTTTGGGAAATGTCCCGCCCCTTCCCGTGGTAATAATAATGGAAAAGCACTATTTAAAATGTAATGAATTATTAATTCATTATTAATATAAAAAAATTAATTAAAAGGGAAATATGTTTGTTTTTCTTAACCTCTTTTCTTTCTTATTTAATGTTTATAATTTTTATTGTAATATTTTCAGTCATTTTGCTTCTCCTGTAAATGTGTCTTGATTTAAGGATGTTTAGACTATATATTTTTTGTGAAATAATATTTTTTATGTATTATATATATATCTTTTATTATAAATACCGGTTAATAAAGCAAAATAATGTTAAAAAAAACATTCCCTCCATTTTGCTAAAAAAATTCAGAATAATATAAAACTAAAAAATATAAATAATCAGCTCAATAAGTGAAAGTAAAGCACTAAAAATAAAGTATTGTTATAACAAGCATTTTTCACGTGTTTCACTTTCATTTTCTCCAGAATGGCCCGTGAGTCACTGAAGCTGTACTATCTGAGAAATGTTAATTATACAAACAGAATCTCATGTGAATCTCATGACCTTTAGGACATTCCCGATCCTGATCCTCTCGACATGAGCCGAAATCCCTAGCGGACAGACATGTGTGTGCGAGTGTATGTGAGATACTCACAGAATTATATATTAATGTCGCCTTGTCCAGGTAATCCTGACACTGCATCTGTAGAAGTGATACCTGCTGTTGCACAGACCGGACGGCAGGACTGGAGGGACTAAAAAACATCAGCTTTAATCACAGGAATAAATGACACTTTACTATATATTCACATAGAAAACAGCTGTTTTACACTGATATAATATTACACTATTTTACTGTATTTATCATCTAATACATTCAGCTTTAATCACAGGAATAAATGACACTTTACTATATATTCACATAGAAAACAGCTGTTTTACACTGATATAATATTGCACTGTTTTACTGTATTTATCATCTAATAAATTCAGCTTTAATCACAGGGATAAATTACACTACTACATATTCACATAGAAAACAGCTGTTTTACACTGATATAATATTACACTGTTTTACTGTATCATCTAATAAATTCAGCTTTAATCACAGGAATAAATGAAACTTTACTATGCACTCAAATAGAAAATAGTACGTGGTGAAAACAGATAAATACAGCAACTGGAAAACACATAAAAATATACAGTATTTATTCCAAACTATCGACTAGTTCTGTATGAAAATCTAGAAGCATAAATGGGTTTTCACTGCCGATCTTGCAATATTTCAGGAGTAAACACTTCTCCAGAGATAACTGACTGATTCACTGTGGTTTGTGAACAGCTCATTCTCCTCTGATTTATGGCTATGCATTCTTGTGAAATCTCTCAGCCGAACCCGACGCACAGACGCCCAACCGGCCGGAGCAGGTCAGAAAACTCCCGGATACTGAACACACGGCTGTTATGCTTTCAATATTTCCTGCCTAACATTTGTCATGTTATTTATGTTTCCAGCTGAAGTTGATTGTTCACATATTCAATTAATAATCTAGATAAAGAAAGTTTAATGCTGTGCAAATCAAGCAAGGCAGCTTCTATTGAAAATACACTTTTAAGAATTTTAAAAGCAAACACTTTCAACTTTTCAACAATATGCATGAAATTGTTACGATAAAGTTAAGAAGCAGCTTTATAAATGTAAAGAAACAAATTTATTTATATATATATATATATATATATATATATATATATATATATAGTATTTTTTAACAAATTTAATTTTTGTACATTTTATTGAAAAATATTGTTTATTATTTATTATGATGCAGCTTCAGCTTATATAAATAAATAAAAAATTATTTGATTTTGTGCAATATACATATATACATATACACACACATACATAAATAAAAATGCACAAGATTAAATTACATAACTTATTTTATAAATATAAACTGAAGTTGCGTCATAGTATATATAAATTTGGCATTATTAAAAATACAGTTAAATATATTTTACATTTAAAGTAAATAAATATTATAATATATATTTTTTTATGCATATTGTTGTAAATTATCGTTTAATATGTATTATGATACAGTTCCAGTTTATTTAAATGAAAAGTATAAATATTAAAATAAATTATTAAATCATATTAGAAAAAACAATAATTTCATTTAATTTAGTGCTTTATTCTTCATCAATTTCTTGAGTCAACATTGCGAGTTCTTTTAAAAGTTGTTTTGGTGCAAAAGTTCAACAAAGGAGATTATAGGCCAGCAAACAAACCCAAAACAGACGCTCCTAAACAACTCGGGACGGGTGTCACATCTGAATGGAGAACATGCATATGAGAGTCGACAGAGAGTCGTAACTCAGGTTTATGAGCAGAAGCTGCCAGATGACTCATGAGCTTCTGCGGAGCGCTTGGATACGACCGGGCCTCTTCCCAAAGAATCCTGCAGGATTTCAATTCACAGGAAGCTTTGCACGACAAGTGTGAGTCTGAAAGCGACCCGCAAACTCAAGCAGAAACCAAAACAAAGGAGCCTCACAGTATCAGCAGGGATTGAGTTACCGGAGCGGCCAGAGGCCTACACACACTCTCATACACACATATCATTAACCTTTGAACCACAGTTTCACTTCAGCACACAATGCTCTTGACCATACAGCTTTTACTCCATTACACTTTCAAACACACTCCTCATTCTGAATAACCCAAATGTTTACCATTTTATATTAGATTTAATTATTCTTTGAAAGACAACGACAAAGATCATTTTGCATTGCATTTATTTGTATCGTACAGTGTAAAAGAAAATGGCATGATCAATGTTAAGACAGCCTGATTTTATATTGCTGTAACTCATCAAAATAAAGTAAAGTAAACTCTAAGTAGATTTAAGTTGAAATGACTTCAACATCCAAGTTGACTGTACTTAAAAACATCAACGCATTGATAAGAATTTATTTTATAAACTCGTATAAACTGAAATACTTCACATTCAATACTTCACTAATACTTCACATGTTACATTTGCATTTAGTGCAAGTTGCTGCAAACTCTTAATGTGTGTGTGAGTGTAAAGTGCGCTACAGTGTAACAGGTGTAACTCACACTTGCCCCGCGCTCATGGAGCCTCTGGAGAAGCTGCGGGTGAATCCCTCCACGTACTCCTGCGTGAAACCATTGTTCCCCCGCTGCTGCTGCACCACCACCTCACTGCGCGCGTACGGGTACGCGGCGGTCGAGTTGAGCTCGCTGCGCGATCCGGCGCGGCGTCCCACCATGTTGAGCCCGCGTTGCGAGCCGTGCGTGCTCATGACTGCGCCACAGGTTCCCGGTTAAGATGGCGGAGTTTTCGAAGAGAACCTGAGAAGAGATCCGAAGCTCCGGGTGAATCCAGCCGTGAAGAGCCTCCGCGCGCAACTGAGTGCGACTCTGATGGGAAGAGCCGCGGTTCAGATCCGAAGTCACTCCCACAGACCCTCATCTGAACACACCCTCACACTGTGTGTTTGTGTGAGAGAGAACTGTTGAGGGGAGTTCAGTCACATTCAGCACTCTGACATGTTCAAAACTATTTTAAACAGCATACTTGTTGGTAATTTATGACCTCTGACGATTTAAAAGAGCAGAAACGGAATGCTTTCAGAAATGGATTGAAAGTTTTGAAATGCATTTTTTTTGGAAAAGCATTAAAAGTTTTGAAAAGCATCAAAAGTTTGAAATGCATTAAAATTTTTGAAATGCATTAAAAGTTTTGAAATATATTGAAAGTTTTGAAAAGCATTAAAAGCATGAAATGCATATTTTTTTTGGAAATGCATTAAAAGTTTGAAATGCATTAAAAGTATGAAATGCATAATTTTTTGGGAAATGCATTAAAAGTTTGAAATGCATTAAAAGTATGAAATGCATAATTTTTTGGGAAACGCATTAAAAGTTGGAAAAGCATTACAAGTTTTGAAATATAGTGAAAGTTTTGAAAAGCATTAAAAGTATGAAATGCATTAAAAGTATGAAATGCATAATTTTTTTGGAAATGCATTAAAAGTTTGACAAGCATTACAAGTTTTGAAATATATTGAAAGTTTTGAAATGCATTAAAAGTATGAAATGCATAAAACGTATGAAATGCATTAAAAGTCTTGAAATGCATTAAACGCATTAAAAGTATTGAAATACATTGAAACATTTTCTCATATATTTCCCATCACCATGTCCCTTTATCGGATCCCACTGAACATTAATCAGCCATTAAACTTCAGTTCTTCATTTTAGTAGCTTGAAATGTAATGTGCACAAATAAAACTTGTACTTGTACTTAAATTGTTTTAATTGTCGTGAAATGAATGCTTTAATCTTCAATCTCATCAAAAGTCCAAGTTCCCCAGAGATCCTTCAGATGATCCTGAAGTCAAACTCCTCCTCCAGTGATTGATGGTTCTGCGTCTAACAGGAAAGACGAGTCTTTCTCCTAAAAACCCCTGCAGACATTTTCTGTCATGAAGCGTCTCCAAATGATCTTCAATCGCCCTTGGCACCTGAAGAAAGATGTTAAGTGCACAGGTATGTCAGAAATCAAGCAGGTTAACGCAGGACACGGTTAATGCATGCACAGTGAACTCCATCAATCAGATCTGATGTCTTTACCTGTCTTCTGAAATTATTAGTCTTTTCTCACTTTTTACATCTTGTGATTATGACTTTTTTATCTGAATTCTGAGATTGCATCTCGCATTTTTGTTTGTTGTTTCTTTCAGGGAATAAAGTTTTAAAAGTTTATTGTTTATATCTGACAATTATGACTTTTTCTTGCAATTACGAGTCCGAAATGAAGTTTATAAAAGTGTAAATTGAGAGAAATAAACTGTTGACTTTCGTAATAGAGTTTTATATCTGGCCATTCTAGATAAAATTCTGACTCTTGTCTCGATTGCGAAGAAAAAAGTTGTAATTGTGATCAAAAAAAAGTTGGAACTGTAAAACAATCAGTTGTAATGACCTTTTTTAAGAGCTTTTTTTAACTTTTGTAACACGTTCCTGGTCTTGTGTTGCACGCTTCAACAGTGCATGTCATTCCCAAGAAGAAAATGATTGCTTAGGTAATAAAACTTCCAGACTCTAAATGCATCACATTACAGAAGTAAAATGTGTTTCAGTAATGGTGTTTGTGAGGGTGTGAATGGTATGTTCGGCCAGACATGCAGCCGCAGTATTTCACACCAGGATGAGTGAATGAGCGCATCTGACCGCGCGTACGGTCACACAGAGAGACAGTTCATCGAGGCTCTGGGCACATTTCTGAAGGTATTTACTGCATGTCTCAGCCTGATGTGCGTTCCAGCGCACCAAACCTCTGGCTGTCACCGAAACATATAATCAGAAGCATTCGGGCAAACACTTTGAGAAATTCACAGTGAGAAATGCACATCATTATTGCATAAGAAAGAAAGCTGCAGTTAAGAGAAAGCAGACAAATGGGATTTTGTCAACATTTCAACTGCTTCTCTTCATTTTGCTGAAGTCGCCTGCTTTCCAGATGTTTCACTGACAGAAAATAAAACACTCATAGAAGAAAGGTTCTACGTAGAATCTTAAAATATTCCGTCAGGCACTTCATATACAGTATGACCAATCGGAGCAGAGCAGACCAATCACAACAGACTGGATCATCTGACCAATCAGAGCAGAGTAGATCAATCACAACAGACTGGATCATCTGACCAATCAGAGCAGAGCAGATCAATCACAACAGACTGACCATCTGACCAATCAGAGCAGAGTATACCAATCATAACAGACTGGATCATCTGACCAATCAGAGCAGAGTATACCAATCATAACAGACTGGATCATCTGACCAATCAGAGCAGAGCAGACCAATCATAACAGACTGGATCATCTGACGAGTTGTTTGAGAATCATTTAAAAATATGGTGATGTTTACCGTATTATGAGAAAATGAAAGTGTGATTTGACTAGATAATAGGGCACTTTAAGGAAACATCTGAGATTAGGTTGATATTTACACGCTTTGAATGCATCAGTGCTCATTTAGAGGAACATGTTTTTCAGAAGTCCTCCTAATACTTTTCCCAGAGCGGCAGGAATGAGGCTGTCCTTCACACACATTTACATATGCAAACATGTTGGGGCTTTTTTATTTCTCGTGTCGCCTCTGGCGAGGGTGGAGATGATCAGACACTTTCCATTACAACACACAAACACACAGATACTGCGATGCGACTGCTGATTCTGTTTCACACACAGTGAAGAACATGAAACCTGTCCGGGGCAAAACTCACCGCAAAACCAAAAGAAAACAATTACGTTGCACAAAGAAAATGGAGCCTATTTAAGAGATTTTTATGCAGTTCAACATCATTTTCATGACAGCTAAATCTCATTACTGCATCGCAATAAATACACAATTCAATGCATGAAATCTGAATATATTGTGGTAATAGTGCAAATAATGCAAATTATTGTACAGCAATTACAGAATTTTAAATAAGTCAAATTTCATTCCAATGGTGAAATATCCAAAACAAAGAGAAGTTGGAAAAAAAACCTGTTCAAGAAGGATTAAAATACAATGTTTTCTTGATGAAAAGTGCTTGTTTCTTTTGATTTCGAGGTGAAACATGTTTCTGAGTCTCACCTGCATTCATGCCGTCGTGTCTGTTCACTTCCTGTTCCCTTCCTTGTACTTCCCGTGTCGTTCCTGCACCTGTCATGTCAATCACTCCCAGCCGTTCCCCATATCCTCTGTCCTTAAACCCTCATGCTTTCCCATGTCTTTGTCGCTCGTTGACGGTTCTTCCCTGAGTGTGCGCTGTTGTGCGCTGTTGTGTTTCCTATATTTAAAGTCTTGTTTTGGTTGCTTTTTTGAATAAAAAGTAAGTTTGATCCCACTCTCGCGTCAGTCTCGCCGTCGTATGACACAAGCATTGTGTTAAAAATATTACCGACCAACTGGCGAGTGAATGTTTCATAAACTCACCAATGCCGATTTTAACTCTCATTTGGCGAGTGTTCATTTTAGGCCCTGCGTCTAACACTATATGTTTGCACACATTTACATTCATCAGACGTTTTTATCATTGCATTCAAGAAACACATTCACATTCTAATCAGTTCTTGCTTTCCCTGGGAATCGAACCCATGAGCTTGATGTTGCAAGCGCCACTTTCTACTGATTGAGACACAGGAAAGCCTGTTTCCTTGCTTTTCACAACAGTTTTATCTTTTAAAAGCGTGCAATTCCATGCTAAGATACAGTTGTTTATAAACTCTCAATATCATTTCCATTAAAGAGTAACCAAAACACATGGAAATATCTGTTCAATATGTCTAGATTGATGTGTATCTGCTGCTTTAGGGAACAATGGCGGTGTGTCTGAAATAAGATGCAAATAAACATGATTGAAACTGGCTTGTTCAGCGACTCACAACAATCACACGCCCTTATAACGCTTCAAACAAATGAGCAGCACATCA
>JAWRVZ010000205.1:55000-62500 GCA_037043235.1 Rhodeus uyekii
TGTTGAGAAGTGCTGACAATATTCATCCTTACATATGGAAAATACAGAAAAGCACAGAAAGGATTTAAGTAATAATTGGTTACATGGGTGAAAGACTGAAATGTAAAAATCAGAAACAGAAAAGAATATATATACAGTATATATTGTAGCGGGTTCCTAAGGGGAAAGGAGGAGAGTAGACACGAGAAAGTGCGTTCAACCCGGAGGGTGAGTTTATTTACACGTTGCACAGAGAGAAGTTGTTCCTCCGTGCTTCTCAAGTGCTCCTCAAAGGTGAGCCTCCGTGGTCTCAAGGCGTGAAGGTGAGAGTTCAGTGAACAACGCTGGAGTTCAGGATGTGGAGAGAATCTGTAGCACAGGTCTCCTGTTAACCACTCTCTGTGGGAAGATAAACCACCACATAGTATCCTTTGAGAGAATCTTCTCTACCTCTTCTGTTTCGACCAGGGCATTTATCCCTGTCTAGATGATTGTCTGAAGTTCATCAGCTGGGCTTCATGATTGCTTCCCAGCTGGTGTGTGTGTGTGTGTGTGTTGCCAGGGGTGACGCTTGAGGAGCTGCTGGTGACTCGCCACAATATATATACAAAACAAGAAACATACACAATATATACAAGCGGCAATGGGTTTCCAAATTGTCTCTATCTAAACGCTCCTCTCTGAACACGTGATGGCAGATGGCAGCTGAACGCTCACTGTCATCAATTATAGATCACACCTGTAGAAAGAGAACAAAACTAAACACTGAAGGCGATGCACATGTTTGGGCTGGTGAACGTGACTCTAGAGCTTTATTTGTGGAGCGAACAGCCGGCTAATGATATACTGTATAATATCTCATGATGCTGCAGATTTACTGACGCTCAGCAGTGCGTCCTGTTTCCCAGCAGCACAAGTGTTTCTTCCACTCACTTCCATTCAAGCTCTTCCACTCAAGATTCATGAGCCAAACCAAGATGAACACAGTATTACACACTTTTGTTCCAAGCAAATCAAACGTATTTCATCTTCTGAATAAAATCTTTTTTTTTTTTGAAAATTCTTGAATTATTAAAAATAAAATTCTTAAATCAAATACAAAACATATTTGATAATAATAAATAAATAAACTCCAAAATGGAATTTCTAAACTTATTGAAATCTTAAAAATAAAATTCTTGTGTCAAATACAAATGTATTTGCTAATATGAAATAAATAAATAAACTCCATATTGTCTTGAATTATTAAAAGAACAATTCTTGTATAAAATACAAAAAGTATATTTTTACATGAAATAAATCAACTCTATATGGATTTTTTGAAAGTTCTTGAATTATTAAAAAATAATTATTGTATCAAATACAAAAAGTATATTATAACAACTAAATATAAGTAAATAAACTCCAAATTGAAATAAAATTATTGTGTCAAATACAAAAGTATTTGCTAATATGCAATAAATAAATAAATAAACTCCATATGGTATTTAATTATTTAAAAAAACAATTGTTGTGTCAAATACAAATAGTATATTATAAGATGAAATAAATAAATAAATAAACGCTATATGGATTTTTTTAAAGTTCTTGAATTATTAATAAAACAAATCTTGTATCAAATACAAAAAGCATATTATAAAATGAAATAAATAAATACACTTCATATGGGGGTTTAGAAAGTTAAACTTTTGCTATTATCAAATACAAAAAAGTATTCGATAACATAAAATGAATGAATGAACAAATTAATAAATAAAATAATTATTTTGTCAATGAATTAATTTAAAATAAACAAACTCCATATAGAGTTAATCCATAATTATCAAAAATAAAAATAGTATTGCATTATTAAATACAAAGCATTTGACAATATGAAGTAAATAAATAAACTCACTTAAAGAAAATTAGTCAAATTCTGTTTTTCTGTTCTCAAATGCAAAAACAGTATTTGATCATCTGAAATGAATTAATTTAAATAAATCAATAAATCCATCATTTATATTCAGTGACTATAAATACACAATATGCAGTCAGACAGGTCATCTCACACCATACCAACACATTCTGCAGAATAATGAGCATCAAGCCTTTCCTTCATACAATGACACCCTGAAGCTGAACCAGTGGATGAACTGGAACACACCGTATGAATATTATGCTGATGCATCACATCTTGGCCAGTTTAACAGGGAAATCATATATCACATGGAAAAGATGCAAGGGATTTTTATTTCTGGAGCTGTGCAATGACACCAGTATGACTTCACTTCAAAACTCACTCCTCAGCCTGTGGTCACATGACAAACCTGCACCGGAAGTGGCCTGTGGACGCTCTTCTTTAAGATGTGGCGCCACCTGCTGGCCACTGGATCTCAGCTCATGCGCTTACAGACCAGCGGCTCCAGGGGGAAGCAAACAGCAACATTTCTCTGTTCATCTTTCACTACAAATGAATAAACTACAAACTATACTGAAATTGAGTTGACTTCACTTCTGGACATTTGAATGGCAAATAATTGTATTTTTTGCTATTTGTGTGCAAATAAATCCGCAAATCCTCTGTTGAGCCCTATTTGGGTTTTGTTTTAATGGACATGTATGTTGCTTGACAAAGCAGGACTGAAAGGTTACATTTCTATAGCTTGAAACTTGAAGGTTTTATTGAAAGTCTCATTAAAAAATGAGATGTTTTAGCATGATGCTAACATGATTAACAGATTACGAACATGTTATTAAAAACAAACAAAAAAACAAAAAAACTATTTTCTCTCTCTATTCCCCATGCTTGTACTACGTGTGTATAGAATGTTTGAAACTTTGCAATGCAAGCACTCTTATGGACTTTTGTATCCTCAGGAAAAATCGCTTCACTCCTCAAATTGTAAGTCTGCTAAATGAATAAATGTAAATGTAAAATGCAATACATGCAATACAAAGTTTAGCATTATTTGCCACATTGGCTACAAGTTTTAACATGTTTTTAGCATGATCTAATATGTCACTAACATGTTTTAACAAGTTACTAGCATAAATAAACATTTTGATAGCACGTTAACACATTGCTAACATGTTTTAAGCATGTTTTTAACATTATCAACAAGTTTCTAACATGATTTAACAGGTTACTAGCATGTTGTTAGCATTATTTACCATATTGCTAACATGTTTTTAAATGTTGCTAGCATAATTTAACACTGCATGTTGTTAGCATGAATTAACATGTTGGTAGCATGTTTTTATCACGATTAGCGTGGTTTACACTATTAACATGTTTTAACATGTTGTTAACATTATTAGCATGTTGTTAATATGATTAACATGTTGTAAACATTTTCCAAGCAGGTTTTAACACAGTGTTGGCATATTTTTAGCATGTTGTTAACATTATTAACATGTTGCTAACATGATTTGCATGTTGTTAGGATTTAACACACCGATAGCATGTAACAGGTTGCCAGCGGGAACATTTCTGCCATGTTTTAGCATGATTAGTAGAGTTGAGCCGCGAGTATGAGTATCATACGAGTAATACGAGTCAATATCTGTGCTCGGATTGAGTAAGAATCCTCATTGGGTAGCTGACTGTGTCTGCGTTCTGTGATAGGCTAGTCACAGCGCCCCTCCCCTCCCCTACACATACAGATTTGATGCGTCTCGGCTCTGCCCTGCTCACTCACTCACTGAACACTGAGACGAGAACAGCTCTCTTTCTCTCTTTCTCTCTCTCTCTCTCTCTCTCTCTCTCTCTCTCCCTCAGTCACTCAGGTTTGCAGGTCTTTTCTGTTAACGTTTAGGGTTTCTTCAGCTTCAGGGTTGTTTTTTATTTCGGTTGTAGTACTTACTTATTAACGAGTAGAGTTCAGGTTAGAGTAGGTTTGTTCAGACGTGGTGCTTGGTAGAATACGACTAGCGTTGGGTTTCTGCCTGTCAGAGATTTTTTTCTTTTACGTCTGCTGGCTCTAACCAGTTTTTTGACTTCACGCAAAAAATAAAGTAGTGATATAAAAATATATGTGATATAAGAAAGTTATGTTTAAATGAAAACTCTTGTTCATTACATTTTTCTTCATAATTGCAACCGCATGAGTTGTATTCATTGTTGCAAAACTTGTTCTGTATATAGTTCATTTGTTATCGTGATCAAAACCATTGATCTGAAGCTCAATGCTGATGCTGTCATGTAAATAGTTTTCTAATCAGCAATAAATATAACAATTTCTGATCAACCGGTTAACTGGTTAAAGCCCCGCACATTTCAAGACAACCCGCCCACTTCCTAGTTAAATCCCGCCCACTTCATTATTAGGCCCCGCCCAATCCAAGTACAGATACAGATACAGTAATACCTCAGTTTACGAGTTTAATTCGTTCCAAGAGCGAGCTCGTAAACCAAAATGTTCGTACACCCAAACAAATGTCCCCATAAGAATGCACTAAAAATCTATTAATTCGTTCCACACGACCACAAATGCCCATTTTAAATATTTTTGGGGTTTTACCCTATTAATTGCAGTTAAAATTGTAACTATTAAGATCTCATATAAATACTAATTACTAATTGACAACTAAACTCTAAAAATACTTGACAATTTACTGTAATGCACTTCAGGTTTGAGCAGCCTGCTTGGAGGAGAGAGAGGAGGGAGGAGGGAGGAGGGGGAGCGGGGAAAGCAAGGATGAAAGCAAATGAGTGAATTTATTAGAATAGTGCAGGAAACAAACAAAGTGATAATCCAGAGTTAAAGTAGTGGAACATGGGAGCCACGAACGAACGAATTTACGGGAGCCGCGAACGAACGAACCCGTGGGAGCCGCGAACGAACGATTTTGCGGGAGCCGTGAACGAACGAATTCGCGGGAGCCGTGAACGAACGAATGCGCGGGAGCTGCAAAAGTGGGGAGATGGGCAGATGATATGAGAAGCAGGTGTTCAGTGACCACACACACATACACACTCAGGCAGAACTAGGAGACACTGAATTCATGAACCATGACAGTTACTGCTTAGAGGTACTGTACGTATATTTCACTATGTGAACAATAGCGATCATAATTGTTGATGTTTAGAATATGAGGTAAAAACGTCTGTAAATCACTTATAAAAGTATCACTGTGGTGAGTGATGCAGCCAATGAATGAGTTAAGGGGTTATAAAGGGGTTGGAACCTCCTGACTGTGTTATGAGAGGCTGTCATTAGGATATTTCATGTAAAAATGAGCACAAGGATGCTGAGCGTTAGGACTTTTTCCACACAAAACTGCGCATGGGTGAGGGAAAAATTTTCTCGTACACCGATACAATGCTCGTACACCGATTCGACCCTCCATGCTCGTACACCGATTTGCTCGTATACCAAGTCGCTCGTAAACCGAGGTATTACTGTAATTCATTTGGTTATCAGATACAGACACAGATAATGCTGTACTCACTCATCCCTAATGAATCTGATTAATGTGTTGCTAGAATGTTTCTAGCATGATTAGCACATTGCTAGCATGGTTTAACATGGGATAGACATTAAGCTTTGCTAGTGATAGCTTAAATACTCTATAGTCTTATTGTGCCAAAGTTTTGACCTCTCAGTGAAATTTTATAGTTTTGATTGCCTGTTTAGTGAAAATTGTAAGAAAATAACTTTTTAGAGGTGAAATAACTGATTGTGATGGAAATCACAATGGACCTCGTTTGTGTAAAAACAATGCATCATTACATGGATATTAATTGCACTCTTTGTTTAGTTTTAATGGTGGCACTTCATGTGTTCATAGACATGAATGTGCTGATAGACAGTGCAGTGATGAAGCTCACAGTGTCCGGAAGTGTTGAGCTTGTCCTTGTTTGGAAGTATAGGATAATCCGAGCGGACAGAGCCAAGGACAGCGGACTCTTCCAGGAGAAGCTCTGAGAGACGGCGATGAGCTGTGCCAGGCCATATGCCGCCGTGCATGAACCACTTACTGCAAAGAGAGAGAGAGAGAAGTGTCTGCCTTACATCTTTAAGCACAATCAACTTAAATTACATTAAACTGACTTAAAAATGAGTTGAAATGTGCTGAAGTTATTTTGCTGAGTTAAAGCAATGTAAAAACATATTGTCATTATGTTTTGATCATATAATTATATTATAAAATAAACACTTTTTCTTGTGTAATAAAATAGTTTAAACTCAATTCAATATTTCAGGCAAAAAAAGTATAGTACAGTATAATGAACAATAAAATATAATGTAATATAATAAATAAAATAATACAATATAATATAATAATACAATAATATAATACTATATAATAATAATAATAATAATATACTAATATATTACATAATACTATATCATATAATATACACTAAAATAATATGTAATATAATAAATAAAATAATAATATATCAAATAATAATATATAATATAATACACTATAATAAATATAATATTAAAATAATACTATATAATAATAATATAATAATAATATATATGATATATAAAATATTAATTAATAAAATAATAAATAATATAAGATAATAAATAATATAATACTATATAATATACACTAAAATGATATATAATATGATATGATATTAATAATATAATATAATATAAAATAACATAATACATAAAATAATACTATATAATATACACTAAAATAATATATAATAAATAAAATAATAATATATAAAATAATAATAATAATATAATATAAGGAATAAATAAAATAATAATATATAATATCATGCAATATCATACAATACAAGGTAATAATATAATATAATATAATATAATATAAGGAATAAATAATATCATGTAATATAATATCATGTAATATAATATCATGTAATATAATATAATACAAAGTAATATAATATAATACAAGGTAATATAATATAATACAAGGTAATAAAATATAATACAAGGTAATGTAATAATATAAGGTAATAATATAAGATAATAATATAAGGTAATAATATAAGGTAATAATATAATATAATATAATATAATATTATATTATATTATATTATATTATATTATATTATATTATATTATATTATATTATATTATATTATATAGTGATTGGTGTAAACTGAAGTTCGTTAAGCGCGCTCTCGTTGCTGGAGTGTTTTCGCCTGAGCTCTTGGGGGCCAAATCCACACAAAGGCTCTTTGTTGCGCTCGTCCAATCGCACACACTGGAGGACAGAGCCGCTCGAGCGCGCACGCGCCAATGGAAGAGCCCGGTGCGCGCGACGAGGGCGGATCTTGCGTTCGGATGCCGTGCGATGCTCGATCACCGGCGGGTGCGAGCGAGCGGGTGGACGGACGAACGGACACCGGGGCGTGCGATGCACTGACCGAGCTTCACATCGCGGGTATTTACGAGCTAGTGCGCGCGCGTCGGGTGGCATCGGGCTCAGGCTCAGAATCCTCCCTGATGTGAGGATTGAAGGATGATGGATGCACGGGCCACACCTGTGCACCAGCTGCGTAACCCGCGGACCTGTTGGAGACCACCGGGCACAGGCGCGCGGCTC
>JAWRVZ010000205.1:67500-152500 GCA_037043235.1 Rhodeus uyekii
AGTGAGTCAGTAAAGACCTGGGAATAACAGAGACCCACACGAAGGATGATGGAAGTACAAGAAGTCCTTTTTGGTTGAGCTTAAAACTATAGTTTCCCAACCCAGACTAGAGAGACAAAGTTAATCCAAGAGAAAGCCATGCTTCTCTCTAAAGGGCCAGTCACACAGCGAAAATGCATGAATCACGCACGAATTACGCACAGATTTTCGTTTCTGCGCGGAGCGTGCGTCATATGCGTAATTTGTCGGTGGAACGAAGGTGGACCGTCAGTGATTGTAAGTGGATGTGCGTCGAAGGCGATTTGTACGTGATTTAGATTTTTGAACGGTTCAAAATTTTTCCGACGCACTACTGTGCGACGGTGTGCGTTATTTATGAGTCGCCGTGCGTAGTTTATGCGTCGGGTATGCGTGACTATGTGCGGGACACGCGTCAGGGCTTATGCGTCGGAACTGGTTAGAAAACGCGCACGTCCACGTCCGTCCACTGACGCCCCACCTTCATATCACACATGAACCGCGCACGTATCATGTTCATTCCACTGACAATGGGGATTCTGAAAGTGCTTGTACGTGGAACGTTCGCGAAGCGTGTGTTTGGACGCGCTCCGTCAGTGATTCATGCGTCGGGCGTGCGTCGAATGTTTGTGGAATACTTTGGTCAATTTCTCGACGCACAAGCACGCACAAACCCAATCTGTGCGTAATTTGTGAGTGATTCGTGCGTGATCGGCTGTGTGACTGGCCCTTAACCAAACATTCTCTTCCTCTACTTTACTGTGACGTTCTTTACATCAGAGGGACTGTACTCTGCAGAGCCCCCTTCAGCATTGTAGAGGTACTGCCATATTAAAACCATAGTATCCGCTCTGTGCACCGTTACAATGTGAAATATCTTATTCAGGACAGTGCTAAAGAAAAAATAACATGCACTTTGTACGATCCCTCTTATTTTGTAAAAAGTATTCACATTTTGCAGATTCTGCAAAGAGTATGTAAACTTCTGAGCATGACTGTATATGTCTGTATATTCACAATACTTGCTGTGATCCCTGTCAGGTTGGGCCGTATCCCAGTGCTCCTGGTGTCCGTGCTGTCCGTGCTGGTGTTCGGATTAGCCGTGGCGTTTTCCGTGGATATGGCCATGTTCAGCACGCTGCGCTTCTTTGAAGGATTCTGTCTGGCGGCCATCAGACTGTCCCTTTACGTCCTGAGTGAGTTTTATCCTCTTCTTCTTTCTTTTGCTTCAGGTTTCTTCATCATCATCCTCTGGTCCAGTCAAAGATGATGCACATGAGTCCGTCCTGTAAACATATTTGACTTTAAAACCAGATAATATACAGGTCATATTTTACCCCAGAATCTAAAGAAAGAAATTAAATATATAGACACGAAAGAAGGAATATTTTTCATATTTTAAGAAGACTTTTAGGATTTCAATTTGATTTTTGATTCAAAATGATTTTTCATGACAATTTTGCACCTTAAAAGCACATATTTTAAAACTTTAAAAGAAGAAAGAGTGAAGAACATAAACGAGCGATTTTCTAAAGGTGGAAAAGGGAAAATTTGGTAAGTGACAAGATATGAGAGAAAGATATATATTTTTTAATTTATACACAGGTTTTTAACAGCGGTGGAAGGTCTAAGTAGGAAACTATCAATATCAGTATTGTCAAGCAGACGTATATTTGTTTAAATCATGCTTAGTTTGAGGAAATGATTAGACATCCATGACTGACATTCCATGATCCATGAGGAAATTATTAGACATTGAGGAAATGATTAGCATTTATTTTATTAATACAAACCAAAATGCAGTTGGTAGGAAAAGGAGCAGTGCTTTGGGAACAATTGTAGATCTGTTTGTCACATCTGCATCGAAATTAAAGTTATAGACATGTTGGATAATGTGACCTCAGGGAAGCGTGAAGATGATGAAGAGTAACGGTCCGAGAACTGAACCCTGTGGTACACCGTCGGATAGAAATGTAATGCTGACGGTCAGACAAGTAGGAAATGAACCACAGCAGGACAGTTCCAGAAATACCAAGAGCAGAGAGTCATGAAATGAGAAGAGAGTGTGGCGCTTGCAACATCAAGGTCATGGGTTTGATTCCCAGGGAAAGCTTAGATTAGAATTTCAATGTGTTTCTTGAATGCAATGCAAGTCACTTTGGATAAAAGCGTCTGATAAATGCATATATGTGTAAATGTAAGAAGAATTAAAGTGCTGATGGAGTCTGAGTTGATGGCTGTAAGAAGATTATTTACGACCCTGAGGAATGCAGATGGGGAGAGCGTGAAAACCTGATTGGAAGCATTCAAAAGGTTGTGTGATGATAAATAGTTGTGAAGTTTAGCAGCAAATGCTTTCTCAAGAGAAATGGAAGATGCGAAACTGGTCTATAATTAGCCGTGTCAGAATGGTTGAGGCTGGGCTTTGTTAAAAATCAGGGGTGACAGATGCAGTTTTTAATTCCTGAACTGGTGGTATGCAGTTGGGAAAGGAGAATTGAAATGGGCAGTGAAATTACACAAGCATACTTTTTAAGTAAGGCAGTTTGGGCCAGGTTGAGATGATGGGAAGACGAGTTTGATGCCTTGATGCTCTAAGATATAGTCTTTCCTGTATTACTGTATATGGCATAAAAGCCAACCAATCAGGTCCTTACGCCTTTATGTCGGGTGTTAAAATGGCAATGGGAACGCCAAACAGTCCAGGACTTTTTGGTCCGGACCAAACCAACCGAGTGAACAGAACTATAAATGTGAACACACCATTAAACCGGTTTTCCTGTAGAGGCATTCAATGCAGCGGCCAGCAGCTTTCAAGATGCGAAGTGCAGGAGTAAACCAGGGAAATGTGTGCAAGTCTGCTTTTAAGAGTGGAATGGGTATCAAGGGCAGTGGAAATGGAGCTATTATGACATGTTCAGTAATGTCAGAAAAGTGAGTTTGCACAGATGTGGAAAACAGTCATGGATTCACAGAACTGAGGTTATGGTAAGTTATAATGAATTGCAGCATGGGGCGAGGAAAGGGCGATTCACAGTTTAGTTAAATGATCAGCTCAGAAACATTATAAACCAAGTCGAGTGTGTGACCTTTGAATGTATAGGAAAAGCCACATGGATTCAAGGACTTTGCATAATCAGTATCAACCTGAATATTGAAATCACCAAGTAGTAAAACAGAAGAGGATATACTGCACAGGTGAGGGTTAACCGTTCATTCAGTTAGACATTGGTTTTGGCGGACGATACAGGAGAATCACAAGCATTGAACAAAAACTAAATATTCAAAAGACAGTCTATTACTGTCACGGTTGTGTGGGGATGAGGAAGGCACTGAGGCAAGGAAATAACTGAAGTAGACTTTAATGATTAATCTCAAACAAAACTTCTTGTGCAAAACGTTAACTTGAATAAACTAAGACCGGGACCGAGGAGCAACACAACCAACAACGAACAAGTACCGACAGAGACTGAAGGAAACACAGGGTTTAAATACACAAGGGTAGAATGAGGGAATTAGACACAGGTGACAAGACTAATGATGATGATTGATGATGCGACAGGTGAATGGAAAACACTGGGAGAGGAAACAGGAAGTAAACAAAGACATGACTGACATGTAACACTTACTGAGATGCAAGTAGGCAGCAATTATTATATCCAGTAGGCAGCATACACACACACACACACACAGACTCGCTGCTGTGAGCGTGTAAGATCGGCTGCTGCTGCATAAATACACATAGATGAATCCCATTGCGGATTTAGACAGGTGGAGCTGGGGAGGTGGAGGGGTTCAGAGGAACTGATAGCGCTTTGCATGACTAGCTTACAGCAAACACTCAACCAGACTATTAAAATGTTGAGCAAGCAATCTGATTGGCTGCAGGATCAGCAGAGACCAGTCGTCTTGTGCCAAGCGGTAATGATGCGATCGCTTGCCAATTAGCATCAGCCGGCGCCCTCTAGAGGTTCATGACTGAACTAGATATATACAAAATATACATAGTTTTATTAAACGCGTATTAATTTTATATTAAATACTACATTTAATGATACATTAAGAATAAGAATCTAAACAAACTAAAATATCTGAAATGTATAAAGCCTATTTTCTTTACGCAAAATTTAATTTCATATATTTTCTTTTGATTTGGGGTGAAAAAGTCGCTCCTTCTCAGTGTTTAATTTCTGTGATCTGCTTAATTCTCTGTGTGCTTTAGAAAGCGTTTTTCTGTTGAGCAGACATTAAGTGATGCTGATAAATTAGTTTTTTCAGAAGGGGTGTGTGTGTGTGTGTTTAATCGCCAGAGCACCTCAGAGTTCATTAATTTGCTCTAATGGAGCCACTTTCTGCTTCGCTCAGACTCCGATGACATTTGAAGTCTGATGCTTTACAGTGCCCAATTTTCTCACAAGCTTTTTGTTTATAATGGAATCATAATGATTTGCAGAGGGAGAAAATATCCATAACGTTAATGAGATTTTCACTTTATGGTGTTTTTCCTCAAATAAGGTGAAAAAAATAACAAAACTATTAAATGCATCTTCAATAGAACAAACTAAACGCTGCAACAAACAATAACCAGCATCTCTCTTCTTTATTTAACGTTTGTTCATGACATCATGAATTGATCTGCTGGGAGTTCGTTTGGAAAACGATAGACTCACACATAGACACAAACATGAACAGAGTTATAGTGTAACATCATTGTGGTCTCTTCTTGACACTTACCAAGACTGCCTTTCATTTGATCGGAAATACTGTAAATATTACAGTAAAATACAGCTGTGGGGCTTTGCTTGTGTGTATTGACTTCGATTGTATGGAAATAAAGAATACTATGGAAGTCAATGGAGCCCCACAACTGTCTGGTGAATGAAATTAATTAGAAATGTATAATTTAGCAAATGTTAGAAATGTATTATTGAGTAAATGATGGCGATTAAAACCTTTGGCTTAAATTTTCCTTTAAATATATCTATATATTAGTGCTGTCAAATCAATTCTAAAATAAAAGTTTGTATTTATATAATATATGCGTGTATAAATTATCAGATGTGTCCATATATATATATATGTTGTTGTTTGTTTGTTTCTGTTTGTGTGTGTATTTATATAACTATTTATACACACACACATATATATATGTAATGAATGCATATATAAACAAACTTTTATCTTTTATTTTAAATTGACAAAACTTTGTGTAATTTTAAAATATAAAATGTCATTTTGAAATAAACATTTAAAAAAAATACTCTGTAATTTCTATTGAATCGTGTGTTATGTATTTATATATATTCGCGTTTACACATTTATAATGATAAAGATGCAATTTAGTAAATAAAAAATAAAAAATATATATTTATTTTTTCATTCTCATACATAATGGATCTCATGAAATGTAAGTTGCGCTAGTCTTTTCTTCCTTTATTATGACGTATATCCGAGTGAATTGCTTCCCAAACAAGAACAAATATGGCCGGGGCTTGATTGCGATTGGATGATTGTGGTTTGCTATTGGTGTGATTGACAGGTCATTGCCCCGCCCTCATCATCAGAGAAGAGAAGCTGACACATTCTGATTCAACATTACAAGAGTGCTTGAGTTTAAAGTAATAATGATGAGGATGTGCAGAAATAAATAATTTATAATAAACACTAACAATATTCCATAAAAAAAACAAGAATCGTCCATTTTGCATTGCGGTTGTTTTGATTCTGCGATGATCTCTCCGTCTCTCAGGGATTGAGTTGTGTTTGCCCAAATGGCGTTTCTCCATGGCCATGATCGCCAGTCTGATCATCGTGGGCGGGCAGATGCTGATGCCCGGGTTGGCGGCGCTGTGCCGTGATTGGCAGATTCTTCAGATTGCAATCATCGCCCCGTTTGTGCTCATGCTGCCGTATGTCTGGTAAGTTCGGTTCGCCTACAGATGATGCATGGAAATAAAATCCTGTTTATGACGAAGAACCAACTCAGATAACAGGGAACGTTCTGGCAACTTCATTCAGTAACATTAATAAAACACTGGGTAATCACTAGATTTGATGGATTTTACATTCAATCTCTAACAGTATAGAGCGGTGCTTGCAACGTCAAGGTCATGGGTTCGATTCCCAGGGAAAGCAAGAACTGATTAGAATGTCAATGTGTTTCTTGAATGCGATGATGAAAGCGTCTGATAAATGCATGAATGTGAATACTTCAGTGCTTGTTTTCTGAAATGTAACCATCCTGAAGCAACACGAACTGTTCGATCGCTTCACATGCCGGTCGGTTTCTCGCTGTCTGTCTTCAGGATGTTTCCTGAGTCCCTGCGCTGGTTGTTGGCCACTCAACATTACCAAAGAGCCAAGCGACAGATGTACAGAATCGCCCAGAGCAACGGCGTGGACACCGCGAACGATCCGAGCGGCCTCCTCTCAGGTGAATATGGCTACTGATGGAGTCATGTGACGGTGCTTTACCACGAGGATGATGATGATGATGATGGTGGTTTTTGTAGAGCTGGAGGCAGAACTGCAGCAGAAGCCAAAGACGTCCTGCGTAACGCAGCTGACCGGCACCCGAAACCTGTGGAAGAACACGGTCGTGCTGTGCGTGAACTCGTAAGTGCTGCGTCTCAAAACCCACGAGCTTGAAACACTCCGGTATCTCAGAGCTGACATTACAGTCACTTCTGAAAAGCAAGCAGGTTTATAATCAACTTTCTAAACTGTTTTCTGTCATCTAGATCAGGGGTTTTCAATGTTTGACATCCCACAAACGCCCAAATATCAGGGTATCTACTGCATATAGTTAGATACTGTGGGAAAATTACTATTATAAATAGTTCTAAAATATTATTTTTAGTTTCTGTTAATTTATATTAATGTGTTTATTTTATACTTGGTCAGTGCAGTTCTGTTAGATTATATATTTACTTGTTTTATTTTTTGTATATATTTATTGTATATTTATTTATTCTAAACTTATTTATTTTAATTTCAATCTTCTCTGCATTTCCCATTTTTATTTATTTTAATCAATTTATATATCTTTATTTGAACCTATTTTTCATTTGAATCTATTGTTTATTCATTTGATTTAATTCAATTTCATTCTAACCTTATTTTATTTATTTTCACATCCTTTAATTTGTTCATTTATTCGTGTTTCTTACTTTTCTACATTTCTAATTGTCATTTATTAATATATATATATATATATATATATATATATATATATATATATATATATATATATATATATATATTTTAACACATTTTTCTATATTTTATTCCAATTTTATTTATTCTAAACCTATTTATTTTAATTGTATCATTAATTTTAAATCGTCTCTAGATTTCCTGTTTTTATTTATTTAAGCATTTTATTTTATTTTAATCTATTTTTAATTTCAAATTTGTATACATCTATTTTAATTAAATTTATTATTTTTCTTTAATATTATTTAAGTTTTATTTATTTAATTCAAATTTATCTACTGTAATCAAATTATGCATGCATTTTAAATAATCTTCTGTATTATTAGCTATATATTTTCCACTCGTTTGTTTTCTACTGCTAGTGAAACCACTGATCTAGCAGCAGTTTTGCTCGCGGTTGGCTTGATCTGATCTCTGTGCATCTGCTCTCGTCTGAAGCTGAAGTCAGTCTGTCTGTCTCTGTCTCAGGTTGACGGGCTACGGCATCCATCACTGCTTCGCCCGCAGCGTTCTGGAGGGCAGCGCGTCTCATCTGCACTACTACGCCGTGGCTGCGATCGCGTTTGCGTCCTGCGTGGTCGTGTTTCCTGTGGTGTGCGGCTTTGGCCGACGAGGAGGCCTGCTCACCTTCATGATCATCACAGCCTTGGCCTCGCTGCTCCAGCTGGGTCTGCTCAACCGTACGTACACACACACACACACACACACTCACTCACTCACACACACACACACTAACTCTGTGGCTGCGTATTGTTCTCTCAATGTGTCTTCTTTCTCCTCTTACAGTCATTGGGAAATACAGTCTTCGGCACGATGCAGGTAAAACCAATCAATAAGTATTAAGCGTTATATGCTTTAGAAAGCAGTAGTTCTCGACTGTTGTGGAAAAGCAGGGTTTTATTTTCAAAATGTTGAAGTCAGATTCATTATTTTAGTGCATTTTCATCTTACTTGGGAAAATTGATATTTTCAACATGAATAGTTTGAGTGACATTCAATGAAAACAAACAAAAACAGTGGAGAGCCTCTGTTGTAAAGTATAAAGTGATTATAATTATGAAAGCCTGTTTCTACTTTAGTTAATAAATAAATATAAAGGTAATTGCGACTTTATTTCTTCCTTTTCACAATGTCACTTTATTTTTTACTTTATTTCAAACTTATTTTACTAACATGTCTCTAACAAGATTTAGTACAAACTAGCATGTCTGTAACAAGATTTAACACTAATTAACATGTCGCTAACAAGATTTAGCATGTTAGTTAGCACTAAATCTTGCTAATGACATGCTACTCGCTGTTAAACCTTCCTAGCGACATGCTAATTCTTGCTAGCAACATGCTAATTAGTGCTAAATCTCGCTAGCATCATGCTAGTTAGTACTAAATCTTGCTAGTGACATGTTAAACCCCACTGTTCCTAGCTGCATGCTAATTCTTGCTAAGAACATGCTAGTTAGTAGCTACTAAATCTTGTTAGTGACATGCTAGTCACTGCTAAATTTTCCCAGCGACACACTATTTCATGCTAAATCTTGCTAGCAACAAACTAAAATGCAACCAAGAGCCGAGTTTTGCCACTGCCACTCACATTTTCTTCAGGAAATGTACATTCTTTTGTGTTGTGTTAACACTCTGTTATAAAGTATAAAGTGATTATAATTATGGAAACCTGTTTCTAAATAAATATAAATGTAATTGTGACTTTATTTCTACCTTTTCGCAATGTCACTTTAATTGTACTCTATTTTAAACTTATTTTACTGCTCTGGTGCTCTTCGCTCATTTTTCACCCAAAAAGGTTTACATTTATATTTCCGAATTATACGAAACTTGGTAAAGGTGTTTTGGCACTTGCTGTGTTGAACACACACAAAAACATCATGGACACAATTCGACAATACTTAATGATCCGGAAAAAAAATACACTTCGTCTCCTTGTTGCGAAAATGAATTTGAATGTCCCAGTGGAAGCGTTTGGTACTGCAATCTGACTGAAAACTGCTTCTTTTTTTAGAAATCAAGCTCAAATTTCAAACTTGCTTAGATTTATGGCTTTGATTTTCTCCCAGCTTTAGGGAAAAACATGTTTTGGAAAATATATATTTCATATAAATATTGAAAATATTTTTCGTGCATTTTTCAGAACAATAAAATTAAGCTTGTGTAACTTAAGTTCACTTTTTAATAGAAAAACATTACTCACTTTGGCAGGAAAGAAACTATTTCTCCGTCATTTATTACACAACGCTTCCTGCTATCTATTTTTCTACTCTGGAAACTAGCAGAAATTGGCTTCTATATACAGTATTATATTTAGATGATCAATTATCAAAATGATTTGAATGCAACCCCTTTGATTAGAAATATTAAAATTATTAATTGCACAAGATGCTCAAAAATGTTAGTGATTATCTGTGTTGCATTAGAGAAGCGCAGGGAAACTGGACGTGCCTTCTGTGTGAAATCTTCTGTTGTCCGTCACAGTTCTGCGAGACACCCTGAATCGGCGCTTCTCGTACGCGTTCTCCATCATCGGGATGTTCTCGTCTCATGCTGTCAGCACTCTCAGCATCTTTTACTGCGCGGAGATCACGCCGACGGTCATCAGGTCAGCACCGATCCTGTCCGTCAGACGACTCTTGGTGACAGCAGTTTACAGAGCCGAAACAACCACATTCACACTCATGCATTCATCAGACGCTTTTATCATCGCATTCAAGAAACACATTGACATTCTAATCAGCTCTTGCTTTCCCTGGGAATCAAACCCATGACCTTGATGTTGCAAGCGCCACTCTCTGCTGTTACAGGAAAAGCTGTAAATTGATTATAAACTCATTTACTGATTTTAAATAAGCGATTTTGCATTAACAGTGTGTTTATTGGGAATAGACGTTAAACATGAACGCATATCTTACTCATTCCTGACTAGAGGACTTACAGAGGTGTTGACACTGGTTTCAGTCTTCAAAGTGTCCCTGTTGCTCAAAGGTCATGGGTTTGATTCCCAGGGAAAGCAAGAACTGATTAGAACATCAATGTGTTTCTTCCAATGATAAAAGCGTCTGATAAATGCATGAATGTGTCCCAACTTACCTGATTACCTGATCTTTGCGTGTGTTGACCTCTGTTTGTCTTGCAGGGGCGGCGGCGTCGGGCTGGTCCTCGCGAGCGCAGGGTTCGGGATGCTAACCGCGCCCCTCATGGAGCTGCACAATCAGAAGGGTTTCTTCCTGCATCACGTGATCCTCACCTGCTGCACGCTGCTCTGCATCATTTGCATACCGTTGCTTCCGGAAACGTCCGGCCAACCGCTGCCCGAGACGATCGCCGAAGGGGAGGGGCTTCTGCGGCGGCCCATCCTGCCCGGAGAACAGCACCACCTCCTGGCCAGGACCGAGGTCAGGGAGTATTCGCGCGTTCAGGACACGCCCCTTCACCAGGTCGTCAACCCCGGCAACGGCTCAGTGCCTAGCAACAGTACAGCCAACGGCGTGAGGACGTCATGACGGCGTTTTCTAAGAACGGCCGATCGAAGAACGGATCGATTGTAAAAATCGTTTTTAAAAGCGCAAACTGATAAAGTGTCAAACGCCTCATTAACCAGCATCAGTGACGATTAGGAGCATTGTAGAAGCGTTATTTTAACTCGCATTCAACGAAAGGAGTTCTATTTTTCGAACGGACGCTAATTTAACGTCACAAACTCATGCAGGAGTTTCACTGATTTGAATGTGTGTGTGTGTTTGGTATTTATTAAGGACAGAATGACGACAGAAAGAACCGACGACACACGTTGACATCGTCGAGTAAATGCCTTCCGTTCGTAGGAATGCTCGTTAAGAGACTGAAACAAACGTTTCATGAATGAAGCCTGTTCGTGTTCATGTGCAACAGGTCTTTTTTTTTAGTCTGTGTGTCTGTTTTGCACTAAAACTAGAGAAAAGCAATCGTGAGTCGGCCGGATGAGTCTGAACGGAGTGTGTGTGAAAGCGCAACTGCACAGATGATGGCTGATCAAAAAAAATTAAATACAACAGCACAACTTAATGGTCTGCTCTTAACATGCAAACATTCACAAACTCAATAACTGTCGGCGGTGGAAAGGGTCACATCGCACTCCAAAATCAATGCATTTCTTTAAGAACATGAAGATTTGGGGGTTTTGCTCTCAAATTAAAAATGTAATGTGAAACATTAAGTGTTTATGCACTATTTTAGTATCGCACTGGCTTGTAAGTTGCGAAGTTAAAACATAAATGCATTAAAGTAATGAGAATTTAATGACAATCATCAAGAATAATAATAAAAATAATGTGCAAATGCATTATGCACTGCTCTAATGATGTTTAGGAGGAGAGAAAATTGAACTAATATCGCTGTGCGTAAGTATTATAATTGATTTTTTTTGGAGTGAAATGTGACCCAGCCACGCTTTCATGGCGTCAGATCATACATGTGAACTCTGGTGGATGTGGAGCACGACCACTAGAAGGGCTGCTGAGCGTTTTCATGTATATTTATCAATTATTATTAATGTGTAGAATAGCAGTGGAATAACTTGAACATCACAAAACTCCCATTTATCCTTGAACTACTGAATATGGAACCAAATTAAGAAGAAAAAAAAACAGTCTCCCAACCTTTTAGCAGGACGTTAATGACACATTTCAAGGTTTTAAACTGTGATTGCAGGTATTTTGTGTTTACAGGCTTCTGGGATATAGATATTTATATCTCTGAATACGAGTCGAAGCATTTCACATCTTGAGTAATAGTGAGTAATCAGAGTCAATACTCACATTTCTCTGTAAGATTTCTGCACATGCATTCCTGTCCTGTATGAGCTTTTCCGCAATTCTTCAGAAAATTATAAAGCACGTTGGAGAAAAAGAGCACAAACGAGTGAATCTCTGCAAAACAAGAACGTGCCCAGGCCATTTTTCACTCCAAAAAATCCCCAAAAGTATATTTTTTGTAAAGGAATTGAAACCTATTTTAGGACCAAAAATCTCTCATTAATTTAATGTAGAAATAAGTAAATAATATTGATATTTTCAAGCACAATTATGGGTTTACTGCTTAATTCTAAAAAATTTAAATGAATTAAAACAATACAATCCAGGCTTATATATTTTATAAAATAAAAATGGACTAAAATTATATTTTATTGTTGTTGTTGAAACATGACCTGAACACTCAACAACGAGATTCACTCAAACATTGGAGCGCATTAACAAATTAGTGCAAACATTTTAAGTCGGTGTATTTTTCTGTATTTGACTCTCATTTTGATGATTAGGATGAAATGAGAATTTCACGTTAATAGTCCATTTTAAGACATTGCACTTGTAAATAAATACCATTTTTAATACAGTATATTGTCACTCGTATCTGAATAACAAAGTTTCCACTCCATCTGATCGATGCATTTCTTCAACATTTTCCTGCGTAACCTTTTAATACTTAAGGGGGCTGGAAATCAAATGTTTTTTTTAATGAATTTATCACTTTATTATTACTAATGTACATAGACTGATTTTTATGTTTTTATTTTTAAGGCCTCGGGTTTTTGCCGGGAAAGTTTACGCTCTCTTTTGTTTAGTAACATGAAATGAATGCTTATACAATGTTCAGGGAAACAGAAAGAGGCGTTCTGTTCTGTAATATCATGAAGGAATTAATTCAATCTATAGTCTCACACAGAGAGATCTATACAGTCCATAGTCTCAGAAATACTTTATAATAAACTATCATAACAGTGTGATTGACCTGATGCCGCAGAATCGCAGAGCTGCAGTTTCACTGAACAGCCACCGGTGTTGCTAAAAATCAGTTTCTGAATCCTACATAGAACTCTTTTTAAAGTCTTTATTGTTGATATTGTAAAAAGTAGTATTCAGTGTGCTGATGTGACTCCCACTGAAACAAGAAGTGAGGGTGGGGCATATCAAGCAGCTCCTCCCCTTTTTAAAACAGCCAATAGTGTTGAGTTTATATCACAGCTCAGAGCCGTTGATCTCGATAAAGCCGCAGTTTCCTCCTGATCTCCATCCTTTTCTCCTTTAATCTCCTCCATCCCTCTTTAAAACACATGATTGTGTGCAGAACTCAAACGGTTGAATGCCTTTCTCCATCATATGATCCGCTCGTGTCTGTCGAGTCTCTGGATCTGCGGCGCTTCACTGACACTAACGTCTATCCAGACTTCATTCCCCCAATGAAAGATATTCCCACCATCTGAATCGCTCTATATAGTGACGGATTTCAGCCGCAGCTTCAGCCTCTGTTTATAATGACGGGGGCGGGGCTTCAGATACTAGAGAGCGATGGATTGGACGGAAATGCAGTGATGTCATCAAAATCATTGATTATGTTGCCAGAAGTGAGTGTAAGTTTTGAACGATTATATCTTCTAAATGTGAATTTGGTCATTATTTTGCAGCACAAGCTTAAAGATCAAAGTAACATTTATACTAAAGGCCAAAAAGAAAAATTTAATTTTGATTACATGGACACTTCAAAATCTTCTTCATACATCATATGTACATTAAAATTACGAAACATCAGAAAATACCAGATCAGTTTTTACCAGGTTACTCTTTGCTACAACACAGTATTTGGCTCATAAACGGAAGAGCAGCACAAAAAATAGTAGCACAATAAAACATTTTGTGGTTTCGATTTATTGATCTATGTACAAACAACTCTAGAAAAAACAAAAAGGAGTAAAACAATGAATGTTTAAAACTTGTCAGGATGAAGCTCCATCTCTTTTTTGATTCTGTCCTCCACCAGAAGTGCAAGATTTGAGTCCGTCGTGGGTAAATTGTAACTTACAAATACCTGTTTCTTTGTCTTCTTTGCTGAAAAGAAACAGAGAAACGTTAATCTTAGTCAAACGTGAGGTTTGGTCATTCCCAACACAGGAAGTTTCACACGGTCTTCACTGCACATGGATCCTCTAGTTTAGCTAGAAACACTTCTGCAAACGACTCGATCAAACGGATCAATCCGTCCGATTCATAATCATCAGTGGAGATTTTCTTACATTTTACATTCTCATTCATGAATTTATCAGACGCTTTTATCATTGCATTCCAGAAACACATTGACATTCTAATCAGTTCTTGCTTTCCCTGGGAATCGAACCCATGACCTTGATGTTGCAAGCGCTGCTCTCTACTGTTAGATTCACAGCAATACCTTGACATACGAGTGTCCTGACATATGAGTATTCTGAGATACGAGCAAGCCTTCGAGCTCATTTTTTGCTTTGAGATACAAGTAAAGATCTGAGATATGAGCAGCTTATAGACGCCGGCGCTAGAAGCACTCCGAACCCACGCGCCTCACTCCTTCAAGTGTTCGTTGACTTCCTTACGCGAGTCTTCCTGTGGTGTGTGTTATATACATTTATGGGGTAATTGCACATGATCACCACTAGAGGCAGCTTGGTGTTACAGCGGGGGTTACCGGGGGTGACGAGGGATTCACGAGTATTAAGCTGGGAGCAGCACGAGTTATGAGTGTTCAATAATAATAAATATGAGCTTCTGAGTCTATCAATACACAACACGGGAAGAAACACTACACTTCTGTATTGTGTTTGTTATCTACAAATTATAATAATTTAATTATCTACGTTATCCTTCCCTCCTCCGTCATTAGCCGCTACTGTATCGTGTGTCTCGAAGGCAAGAACTCATAATTAAAACCTCCTTTTATTTTATATCACAGGAATCCTTATATACTATAATTTTGTGTGTGTATGTCTCTATAGCAATTAAAAGCATGCTTTTTCCATTGTTATTAGCACTAATAAGGGAGTTTTTTAAAAGGGCAGGAATGGATTACATTTTTTTTATGGGGAAAAATGTTTTGAGATACGAGCAACTCGAGTTACGAGCTCGTCCTGACAAGGCATTACTGTAAATGAAAGCAATGTCTTACTGAGTCTCTGTGCGAGAGAGTTTGGAGTCGTGTCTGACGTGTCTCCCAGCACCAGCGTGGAAAGAGGCGTGGAATCCTGGGAAAAGAAACCAGTGCAAATACATTAACACAGAAACTGTAAGATAAACTTCCAAGAGATTTTTTTGGTCTTAAAGGACTAAAATTAGAGATCTCAAGGATTATCTTTCAAACTCCAAAAGAAGGTAAATAGATGAATAAAAAAATTAATAAAACAAAATGGCACAAATAAAGGGCAGAATTATGGAGCCTCTAAGTCTAAAGAGACCTTTACACAAAAACTAAATACAGACTTATCGTGTACATTTTATGTGAAGTAACCCAGTTCATTTGTGCACCACTGCATCAGATGTTCACTTGTCCCAAATATGTCTCCTATAGCTGAAACTTGCAACATCAAGGTCATGGATTCGATTCCCATGGAAAGCAGGAACTGATTCGAATGTCAATATGTTTCTTGAATGCAATGCAAGTCGCTTTGGATAAAAGCGTCTGATAAATGCAAATATTGAGCATTTTGTGCAAATATAAGAAAATGACAGATGTGCATGAATTAATAAATATCTATTTGCTTAAAATGTGGCTTTCGTTCAAGGAAACATTTACATTCAGGCTGTTTGGATTTCCCAAAGATAAAGAGCGTTTAGGTTCATTGATCTTCTGATAATCACCTTCAGTTCGGCGGGAAGTTGTAATTATATTTGTGCGTGTGTGTGTATCATATATAGAATATGTGTGTATCGTATAGTCAAGTCAAGTCACCTTTATTTATATAACGCTTTTTACAATACAGATTGTTTCAAAGCAGCTTTACAGTGGTCACAGAAAAAACTATATAAACAAAGTTTGTTTGGCTGAACAGCAGCCCTAAAAGAGCAGGCGAATCAATACAATTGATGAATTTATGTATAGTATATGATGTATAGTATGTGTGTGTGTGTTTATGTATCGTATATAGAATGTGTCTGTATGTCATATATAGAGAGTGAGTGAGTGTGTGTGTGTGTGTGTGTGTGTGTGTGTGTGTGTGTGTGTGTGTGTGTATTATTGCCTATAATAACGCATACACAGCACTGATGAAACGATCTCCACTCACATGTTTGCTGGCGATGGAAACGGCCAGGTTGGAGAGCAGCGCGTTAGATCCGACCCAGAGGAAGAAGCCGCCGCTCATCTTCATCACGTGGAAATGAACCCGCAGCTCCAGGATCTTCTCGCAGAAATCATGGACAGTGATGAGATCCACAGCCGCCATCCCGTACAGCCTCACACAGCGATCAATCGCGCAGAAACATCATAATGAAAGTAAAAACATGTGCTGTTCCTCACTTCCGCTCGAGACTCGAGCGCCATCTGCCGGTCTGGCGGAAACACAACCAGCAGGAATGTCGCCTTAAAGGGACAGTACACCCAAAAATACAATTCTGTCAATCACTCACCCTCACTTTATTAAACCTGTATAATTGATTTCATCCGCTGAACACAAAACAAGATTTGGAGAATGTTTGCAACCAAATAATTGATGAATGCCATCGACAGTATTATTGTTCCATACTATGGAAGTCAATGGGGCCTTTTAACTGTTTGGTTACAAACATTTTTCAAAATATCTTCATTTGTGTGCAGCAGAAGACAGAAGCATTATTTTTTAAATGTTTATCACATGCGTTTAAAATAAAAGCAGACATTTATGCATTTATCAGACGCTTTTATCCAAAGTAACTTGCGTTGCATTCAAGAAATACACTAACATTGTAATCAGTTCTTGCTTTACCTGGGAATCAAACCCATGATGTTGGCGCCACACTCTACTGTTTGAGACACAGGAAAGATATGCAATATAATGATTACATAAACAATGATTAAATGGCCTAAATCCTTTAATATCAGACGTTTTAATTTTAGCATGCATGCAGCTTATTATGTTTCATAACAGTGTTTTTGTCATAATTTAGTCTTAGTCTAATGCACTTTTTGTCGTAGTGGACCCATGAAAAAATAGTCACATTATTATCATAATGGATAATGCTGCATAATGGATAAACTAATAATAATCATTATTTTGCTTGAAATTATAATAGCGATGATTACTGTTCTTTTATTAGATTTAGAATTAGAATTATTGCACTTTCACCTATTTTTTTTTTAGTAAAACAACAGCAAAAAATGCTTTGAATTGTCGCACAGCATTTGCATAGGTGCATTTATAAAAGCCACAATCGCAAATATAGTGGAGATTCATGCTTAGATTTATTTCAGTTCGTCACTGAAGGTTTGATGGCAGATTTAGTCGCAGAAATAGCACAAGTGGTTCATTAAGGAACTCAGAGCGACTGAATGAGACTTTCATCAAAGCAGAAAATCGTATTTTAGCTAGTGAAAACTGAATTGTTGATATCAAGAACTCTTGTGAATGATTTAGGGAAGTCATGGCCTAAGTGTTAGAGTCTGCCTGGTTTGCTGGTTTGATTCTCAGTACCGACAGGAAATGACTGAGGTGTCCTTGAGCAAGGCAGTTGTAACGCTTGTGGTGCGGGATGAGGGAGAGCAGGTCTCTATTTAAACAAAAAACAATAGATTTTAGATTTTAAATATGAAATAAAAAGGCATGCTTGCGCAAAAACCTGGCGTGAACAAGGAGAATGTGGAGAAACACGTTGAAATCCACACAGGGAGTAACAAGAACAACTGGCAAAGACAAGGGAACACAAGAAGGTTTAAATACAGGAGGAGATAAGGAACAGGTGACGAGACTAACAAGGAAGTGATTGACACGATAGGTAAAGGAGAAGACCCAGGAAGCACACGGAAGGTAACAGGAAGTGTGAAGCAACATGACTAGACTGTGACACAGTTAACCCTCAAACTTGGGTGGGTGAAATGCAGAGGACAAATTCCAGGTATGGGATACCATACATGACCTTCAATTAATTAGAAATTTTAATGGCTTGCCATAAAAATGTACATTTTTACTAGAAGCAAATGAATTGTTGATGTCAAGGACTGAATTTGAATGGCAGGCTATGGTGACATTTAACTAGGGAATATACTATTACACAGATATCAAGAATGATAGTTTTTCCTAGTGGAAATTCAATTCTTGATATCAAGAATTCATATTTCTTGGGAGTGATGACGTCAATGTTTATATCAAGAATTAACAGTTTAACAAGTGGATGTAAAATTTCTGATTTCTGACAAACATGCAGACGTGAAGAATTTTAACTTGTGGGAACTGAATCTGTGATATGAAGAACTCATAATATGTGAACGAATAAATGTGAAATTGGCTTGCCATAGTGGTGTGTGTGACGCAATGCAGAGCTAAAGCTCTCACAGACATCACAGAGATCTTACTGAGACAGACAGACTGCGGAGGAAAAGAGAAGAGAAGAGATCAGAGTATCGTGGAGAAGCATAGATGAGTGTATGGAGTCATGAACTGAGCTCATTAAGACTGTAAATGATGCTGGACAGTAAGAGTGTAAACGAGAGACTCCAGAAGAGCAGAAACACCTGCTGAAACTGGAGCTAAAACACCGGGATTCACACACAATCTCTCATTTCACCTTCAGCCTCTGGATCCACACACATTCCCTGCTTGAAAACAGAAAAAAATCAATATACTCTCACAGTAGTTTTATATCTAGATGAGAACATAATCTGATGCAGCACCTGAAATGAACAGTAATAAAAGTATTTTTCTAATATATTATATATAAAATATTATTATATTATTATTATTAATATTTCCTGCTGTTATTGCTTCACAATAACAACAACAATAATAATAATATGTATACCATATATGCATATTTATTAGTGCTGTCAATCAATCAATCATATCAGTTATATAATAGTAGTATATCATATATGTATATACACACACACATATATATATATATATATATATATATATATATATATATATATATATATATATATATATATATATATATATATATATATATATATATATATATATATATATATATATATGGCAGGCAATGTTAATGCTGGAAATTAAGAGTGTAATATATATATATATATATATATATATATATATATATATATATATATATATATATATTAGTCAAATTGATTAATTGCATCGATTAATTGCTATAAATTAATATAATTCATATATAATATTAATAACATTTATTAGGAATCATGTAATCATTCTATAATTATAAATAGAGCATAATTATCAATATTTGTATTAATTAAAAATAATAATTATTATTATTACCATTGCCTGTCACAATTGCTTTACAACAACAACAAGAATAATAATGATAATGATGATTATTAATTAATACTATTATATAATGATTATCACAAATGAAAATCACAGTTTATTACATGATCTAAATGCGATTATGAACACTATGAATCATTTGCTTTTTTTTACTGTAATTCACACGCTGTGTGTGGTGTTTGTTGCGAGTGTGTGAGTGTGTTTGATGTGAAAGCAGAGCTGAAGCTCTGGAAAGTCGATAAGAGTGTTTCACTTCCTAGTGGCTGAAGCCAGCAGCGTCACGCTGGTCTGGCCTGGGGTTTCACATGTGCGTGTGCTGCTCTGCCCACAGGTGCTGGGATGAGCGGGGGCGTCCCTGGCCGAGCCTCCGGCCCCTCGCCGTCCCCCGAGAGGGACGGGACAGAGGAATGTTTACATCTGTGTGTGCGAGTGCGTGGGGAATTGAAGGGGCTTTTCTGACAGACTCACAATCTCCAGTGTGTGACAAAACCGTCAGACGAGCTTCACATCACACACTGACTCTGCAGTCACCTCCACAACACTTACACTTATTCATTTAGCAGACACTTTTATCCAAAGCCACTTACACTATGAGGAACACAGAAAGCCATTCATCCTGAAGATGCAAAAAAAGTGCTAACAATACAAAGTAGTGCAAGCCTGGAGAATAGAGGGATGAAGAGAGACGTGCAAGCGTTAATTTAATCCATCATTCCTCATGTCAAGTCATGGCATGCAAATATCAACTCTATTTCATCATATCTCAGATGTTCACACCAGGTTCTGCTTGCATTTCACAAAACTAACTTATAGTTTAATAACTCCTATGCAAATAATCATTTCTGGGGGAAAGTGGTCAGTAGATTGCACTGAAATATCTGTGAAAGCATGTTAAAATACAAAGTTGTGCGGTTTATAGTCATTTTAGTAGCATTAAATTAGAATGGTTGCCCTTGCAAGTGCAATTAGCCGAAATAAAACACATTTGAAAACGTTTGAATGCTTTTAAAACAGCTCTTGTTCTTTGAGAACGCATGAGACATGAGAGCTTCTATCCATGACCACCTGATGTTGATCCAATTCAAGCCTGACATTAATGTGGTTTGCTTGTATGTGTTTAATCTGTCTGTAAAGGCCTAATTCAAGCCCAAACCCCAAACTCAGCCCTGAGAACATCTGTCCAGAGTAAACAGGCCTCGGCTTCCTCTAACACACCATATTTGATTAGGACATTTACTGTTTCTTGCTTATGGGACAAGGTGTTCAACTCTTTTAGCAACTCTGGTTTTCCGGTTTTTCTTTCAGTTCAAATGAGAAAAGCCTGTGTGTGTTTTTTTGGCATGTGTGAAAACATATGGCAGCAGCTGTGTCTGGATTTGAGGACAGAGGGGGGTAAAGGGCTCTGTTGCCGGGCAGAAATGAGTACATTTAGCAGCGCGACCTGTTGACATTGCAATCGCTTGATGGTGCATTAGTGAGAGTTCACCTGAAAATGAAAAATGTGTCATTATTTACTCAGTTGATGAACCCCATTGACTTAGAATGAGAGAAGATGCAATGGAAGTCAACGGTTTGGCTTCCCATTTTCTTCAAAATATCTTCTTCTGTGTTCAACATGAGAAACACATTCATTCATTTTTTGGGTGAACTATCCATTTAAACTGCATTTATCCAGGTATAAACCAATGCAAAGGCCTGTTTGCCCCCTTATAAAGACCCATTCCCAACAAAGACGATCATTATAGCGATAACGATAGCTATATTAGCGCACACATCAGTTAATGATGGCCTGTCACTTTAAATGCTCATTAAAGCAGGATTGATTCTGATTGGCTATTAATGTTTTTATCGTTTATCCTTCTGACAGTGCTTCATATCAGACAGGAAAGCGTATGAATCACTTTCAGAAGGATTTTATCCAGCTGATGAACGATAAGAAAGCATTGAGTTCTTGGTGTGGATCCCAAAATTTACATCAACATCTACATGACGAGGTTTTATGAATATACATAATCACGTAACAATGCAAAAGAGAAGAACTGCTCAGAGATTTCGATCGTCCATCCTAATATTCTTCCTCTTTCTGACCAATAGCTAGTGTTGATGCTTTCCTAAGTGAGCGATGGCCAAGAGATTCACTTTTCCCTCATTTCTGCAAACCAGGAAATCACATTCCTGCTGAAAAACGCCGAAGCTTGTGCTCGTTCTGCTCAAGAAAGAGACATTAAAATAACAAAGCACCATAACCGTACAGTGATCATCTGAGAAAACATTCGGGTCTTCACACTTTCTAAACAAGCGCTGTGAAACTGGCGATCAGGTGAAGATGAAGAAAGTGGAGAGTGTTTCACTAGATCCCGCAAGCGAAATTAAACTTTCCCTGTTCTAGCGTGAGGAAAGGAAAGTGCGACAAATCTCACAAGACAATGAATCTCTATCTCATGTTTTGTAACTTTCTAACAGAGGTTTTGCACAGATGTGTGTGTGTGTGTGTGTGTGTGTGTGTGTGTGAGAAAGTCAGAACGAAAGAAGCAGAAAAGGCAGAAAGGAAGGGATTGCTTTCAAAAGTGTTGAAGGAGGAAAATAAGCTACAGGAATAGATTTCAGTGTCAAAATCAGAACATAATGCTCTGAACATCATGTGAAAATTACAAACACATTATCAAATTCAATATAGTTAAAATTAAGAGGATCAAACAATTCTTCATCATTTATAATACATGTGCCTTCCTGCTTCTGAAAAACTGTCATGTGCTTCTGCAAGATAGACAGACGGACAGATGGATAGACGGATATATGGATAGATGGATAGATGGATAGACGAAGAGATGGATAGATGGATAGATGGATAGATAGATAGATAGATAGATAGATAGATAGATAGACAAATAGATGGACAGATAGATAGATAGATAGATAGATAGATAGATAGATAGATAGATAGATAGATAGATAGATAGATAGATAGATAGATAGATGGATAGATAGATCTCAGCTGATCACTGGTGTTCCACAGGGCTCAGTTCTTGGATCACTTCTCTTCTCCATGTTCTCCACATCACTGGGTCCCATCATACTGGCACACGGATTCTCCTTTCACTGCTACGCCGATGACACACAGCTCTACCTATCTATCATTTCAACCAGATGATCCATCGGTGGCTGCGAGAATCACAAGCTGCCTAGCGGACATCTAGACATGGATGATAGGACATCATCTGCAGCTCAACTTGGCAAAAATTGAGCTTCTCGTCTTTCCTGCCAATCCAACTCTACAGCAAGACTTCACCCTCCAGATCGGCTCCTCGACGATCACTCTATCAAGGTCTGCCAGAAATCTTGGAGTGACCTTCAAAAGATCATCTCATGAAGACGGCTCGATCATGCAGGTTTGCACTTCACAACATCAGGAGGATCAGGCCGATCCTAACAGAGCAACCACTTCTGGTGCCTAGTTTTGGTGAGGTTGAAGCCAAACTCACACAAACTCCACATAAATAAATTTGTGCCGAATTACATGTGCATAATCTCTGAAACTCTCTTTAACAGACAAAATTAATTACAGATGACTACATATGGTATGTCTGAAGTACTGGGAGTAGTCTTGCATTCATACCTCTACAAAGTCATGTCACAGATTCTTGACTCTGCCAGAGTTTCTCTCAAACGCCACTTTGTAAAGTTGCTTCATCGTCACTCGGTGCCGTTGGAGGATGCGTTGTATGGTCGACAGGCTGGCATAATTGAGGTTGTTGAATATGGTTTCATTATTCAAGATATGCTCTCTTATCTCTCCAATCCTAATTGCATTGTTGGCCAAAACCATATTTATAACTGCAGTCTCTTGTACATCTGTAAACAGGTGTCCTCGTCCTCGATGACGTCTTTGCCTTTCCACTCGGTACAGTATGTGTCCAGCATAGGAACTCTAAACCATTTACAAAAACTGTAGTACAGCACGATAACCAACTCATTCATTCAATGGAGTTCAGTAAATGGACGGCTTAGAGTTACAAATGTGTATGCAATACTCTGCAGTCATACGCATTTTACAGTAAATTACTACAATGCTAAAATAGTGTTTTCATTTCTGAAGGTTTGAATTATGGACTTATAGTTGTTCAAAACAGGCAATCTGTTTTGAAAAAAGAGTCAAAGGCTGAGAAATAGCTTATGGTTTTGAAGATGAGAGGTTTCAAAAATCGTGTGACATGAAAAGATTTTGTGTATAAGCAATTGGTAAAAACTGTAAGTTTGATTTATGTTATAATATTTTCTGATATTTCTATTATGCACGTATGTATGTAAATATATATTTCAAACTTTGGCAATATAATAATTTCTAGTCTTGGCACTAAAGCAGATCTGTGTTTGACAGATAACGGAGGTTTCAGTGCTGATGTTCCTGCAGGGCTGAAGATGAGAAATAATAAAATATGTTTATAAATACACATTTAAGCCAAACATGCCAGTTTCATATCGCGTCACAACATCAATCGAAACAAAGCCGTGCTTATGGGTGTGTGTCTGTGTGTGAGAGAGAGTTTATGTGTGTCGGTTAATGTGAGTGTGAGTGTGTTCGAGAGTTAATTTGTGTCTGTGAGAGAGAGTGTGTGTGTGAGAGAGAGAGAGTGTGTGTCTGCATAAATGTGATTGTTTGAGAGTTTATGTGTGTCTGTGTGAGTCATTGTGTTTGTGTGAGTGTCTGTGTGTGTGTGTGTGTGTGTGTGTGTGTGTGTGTGTGTGTGTGTGTGTGTGTGTGTGTGTGTGTGTGTGTGTGTGTGTGTGTGTGTGTGTGTGTGTGTGTGAGTGAGTGTGTGTGTGTGAGAGAGTGAGAGAATATCAATATCAGTCTTCAGTCTTTCAGAACTTTCATCTTTTCTCACCGGCAGCAAAAATCTCTCACTTTCCAAAATGAACAAGAAAGCAATGAAGCTCGATGTGGATTCAACATTAACAAAAGGCGACTGACGATCAGAGATTCCCATAATGCACTGCAGCATCTCAGAAAACACACAACGCAATGTGTGTGCGGTTTATATCGACTCGATCAAACTTTATCTCTTCATATGAAATCTGTCACTCTTGAGCTTCTATTTCACGAGACAGCAAACATTCTCACATCCATAAGCAACATGTTCCTGTGTGTCTGACAGTAGAGAGCGGCGCTTGCAACATCAAGGTCATGGGTTCGATTCCCAGGGAAAGCAAGAACTGATTAGAATGTCAATGTGTTTCTTGAATGCAATGATAAAAGCGTCTGTTAAATGCAGGAATGAGAATGCAAAGGTTCTCTCACTCATGTGTTAACAGTTGACTGTGATGTTTGTGTCTTGAAGAACGATCTACTCCTTGTATGAGTAACAGTTTATTTTTACGTCTCTTTAGGGAAAAAAGCACCTTTCAAATTACAATGCAAATATCTTACAAACCTAAAATGACGTATTGTTTGTTGCATCTGTGCAGAATTATTATTTCATGCCATTCATTATTTCAATCTCATGAAAACTTGAATCAAATCAAATAAGAAAACTTCAAAACTGAAAAATGATGTGAGATTCACATAATGACTTTAATTTCATGTTTTGTAAGTTTCGTCCTGAACAGACGAGTTACGTTGAGTTAAACAGGTGGTTCGTTTGTAGACGACGGGATTCATTTGAATATCCGACCATCAACCACAAAACACAACAGATTTCTGGGAAAATGTTTGCATTTTGAGTCATTAAATTAAATTAAATTAAATTAAATTAAATTAAATTAAATTAAATTAAATTAAATTAAATTAAATTAAATTAAATTAAATTAAATTAAATTAAATTAAATTAAATTAAATTAAATTAAAAACATAAAATGAAATAACATTTCATTCCTAATTCCATATTAAATTAAATAAACAACATAAAATTAAATAAAATTAAATTTTTAGTTTACAATATAAAATTAAAATTTAACAATATAAAATTTATTTCATCAAATTATATTAAATAAAAAAAGTATGTCAAATTAAATATAATTTTAATTAAATAAAAAAACATAACATTGATATTCAATTTAAAAAAAATAACAACATAACATAAAATTTAATAAAATTATAAATACACAGTCTAAGCTGTTAATTATATTTCCACTTGTAAATACTGTACAGTATATGAATTTCTGTGTTGAATAAAGTTTTTCATCAGTGGATTCATATATAATGGTAATAGTTGTATTTGCATGAAACAACATAATAAAATACATGTAGTGAATGCTTAAATGCTAAATGTAGAAATGTGTGAATGGGATTCTTTAGAACAAGTGTTTTAGCATTTTAAACTGTATGAATGTCCTTTTTTATCAAACGTTTTATTTAGAAAGTGTGTTTGTGCATCATTTTTGCAATTAATGCCACTTGTTTTTATATATTACATCAATGCATTTTATCATTCCATCATTCAATCATCAATTTAGGTTTGCTATCTATATTCAATATGTTCCGCATTATCTAAAAGCTTGTTAATGAGTGTTAATGATGTCCGATTTATTGGATTCCAACATAAAGGATGATTTGACCTAAAAGTGCTGTTATTTTGTGTGTGTGTGTGTGTGTGTGTGTGTGTGCGCTGCTGAGTAATTGTAGTCCCAGAGGACAGTCATAACGTAAGGAGCACGAACACTCACAGGTGCACATCGCCACAAAAACTGCTCTGTCATTTAACTCGGGGGGGGGGGGGGGGAGGGGGATTTGTGGCTTTAAACTGCTGCTGTCACGTCACGTCTGAGCAATAACCATCAATAACCATCTGAGACAAATAATAATAATAAAAATATAGAGCTCCTGGCAAATATAGTCAAACTTGCACACATCAGCTGAAAAGTGAGAGAACTAATATTGTTTCATATGTAATAATGCAAAAAATTTATGGTTAAACTAGTTATACAATACTAACAATAAAGTTGCACAAGTACATGATGTTCTCCCTCAGTATTTTTCTTTTTTTTCTAGTACAAACATCAAAACATTTTTAAATCAAGAAACATATACTTGAGAAGGAAAAGGACATAAGAGATTAAATCACTTTAAACTAAGCAGTTTTCTACTTTCTTACAAGATTCAACTCATTCTTTCAACTCAGCTTAATTTAATTGAGTTGACCATTTTAAAGTTGAAATTTAAGTTGAAACATCCCAGTGTGTTTTCATTCTGACAAATGCTTCAAAATGAAATTAGTTTATGCTTAAAACAAGAACAAATATCTGCCAAATTTCCCTTTGGATGAGGATTATTATTTTTTATTTTAAGCACATGCAAACTCAGTGTATTTCTGACACATTTTTCCTTTAAAAAAACTTAATATTCTCAGGCATTTTTCTTTTCAAGTAAACATATCTTGATTTAACAATGTTTAGATATTTGTACAGGAAAACAAGACTGAAATACTGAGTCAAACCAATTTTACTAAGTGAAAAAAATGGCAGTGTGTACTTGTGGTGAACTTTCATGACTTTGAGCTTCACATCTGTTGGAGAATCATGATGCTCCACCCATAAAAAGGCAAATAATCGCATCTCAAAACTGAACTATATGAGTTATCAAAACCAAATTCCCCTAACCTCAGCTGAAGCATCACAGCTCAGGATAACAGAGCATTACAGCTGATAAAAACTGGGGATGTCGGGAAGTTCTGGGAACGGGAAGCTGCGTCAGTGGCTGATCGAGCAGGTGGACACTGGGAAATATCCCGGGTTAGTGTGGGAGGATCGAGAGCGAACCACCTTCCGAATCCCGTGGAAACACGCCGGGAAGCAGGACTACAACAGAGACGAGGACGCAGCGCTCTTCAAGGTGATCAGTCACACTTATTCCTTTAATTCAGAAGAATAATTGTATTTGCAAGCATCAAAATAATAAAGTAACACTGATAAATGTGTTTTTTATTATTTCAAGTCTTTTTTAACTCAAATATGTTGATTGTAAAGTGTTTGTGCATCCTTTTTTTAATATTTTATATCAATGCATTTTATATGCAATGCCATTTTTAAGTGTCTAAACATGTATTTTCATACATTACAGTAATACCTTGAGGTACGATCATAATCCGTTCCAGGACGAGCTCGTAACTCGAGTTGCTCGTATCTCAAATAATTTTCCCCATAAGAAATAACAGGAAAAATATTTATCCATTCCGGCCCTATAAAAAACTCACTTATTAGTGCTAATAACAATGGAAAAAATATGTTTTATAGTTTTATAAATATTATAGTTATTATACACACATAAAAAATGGTAGTATATAAGGATTCCTGGGATGTAAAATAAAATATGGAATAATAAAAACGTAGATAACAATACACATGTAAACACATAACTCGTGCTGCTCCCAGCTTAATACCCGTGAATCACTCATCGCCCCCCGTAACCCCCGCTGTAAAACCAAGCTGCCTCTAGTGGAGATCATATGCAATTACCCCATAAATGAGGAGCTTGAGCAGCTCCGAGCATTCTAGCATCGGCATCTGTATGCGTGCTCATATCTCAAATATTTACTCGTATCTCAAAGCAAAAAATAGCTCAAATGCTTGTTCGTATCTCGGAATACTTGTATGTCGGGACGCTTGAATCTCGAGGTATTACTGTATACTCATGCAAATGAAATCTGTTCAGTGTTGTATACAGCTGTTCCTGATGTGTGATGTGTTGGGTCAGGCCTGGGCTCTGTTTAAGGGGAAGTATCGTGAGGGAATAGATAAACCGGATCCACCCACCTGGAAAACGCGTCTCAGGTGTGCGTTGAACAAGAGCAGCGACTTTGAGGAGGTCGTGGGCCGAAGTCAGCTGGACGTATCGGAGCCATTTAAAGTTTACCGGATTATTCCTGAGGGAACCAAAAGAGGTAAACACACACACACACACACACACACACAAGCATTAATATATGTATTTAGCTTTCTATTTGTCCCATATAGACACATTGACATAAATATCACATTTAAATAGGATATGAAATCATAACAATATATATTAGGGCTGCCGATTCAAAAAAATAAATCATTTGAATGCGTTAAAAATATTTACCACAATTATCGCATCTGTTTTTCCTTTGGCTAGTATTACATCATGTGATCAATCACTATCACTATCGTTTATTCAAGTGCTTTTAAACCACTCAAGCGTAATAAGACGCAAAAGAGATCTCAAAGACATACTGATCCGATGTCTTTGAAGCGATTTTCAGTTTTTTTAATCACCCGCTCCAGACAAATTCTAGTTTAGAAACGTTTTCTAATTACGTGACGCAGCAGCTGGAACAACGTCACAAGGTCTGGCAAAGATAATCTCAGGTCATGTTTATGTGCTTTATTGTTAAAAGCGTGTAATGTGACTGAATATTATTTAGCGCTCCCAGCTTTGTAGCCGTACTAAAAGCAACAATGGATAATTCAACTCAAATTTTCAAATTGTCACATATTGGCCCATCCGGGTCACGGCACCAAATTTAACTGCTAATATATATATATATATATATATATTAAAAGGTTATACATTTAATTACAAATTTAAATGAAATTAGTGTATGGATAAATATTAAAATATATAGTAAAAGGTGTGTATATATATATATATAGTAAAAGGTGTGTATATATATATATATATATATATACATACATTACATATACACATTTATATATTAAAAATACAAATGAATAAAAATTCAATTAAACTACAACCCATTTCTTCTCTATTTCAGGGCCAAAATCATACGAGAAAGTTTCCAGCAGCTCAGGTCATCATAACTACCCGTTCTATCCCTCCTATCAGCCAGTGGAGGGTCAGGTAACAGTTTAAAGACAACAACTAAACTAAACTCCAGTGTAATATCTTCCCATGGTAATATAAATGAGAGATGAAAATAAATGCATGATTCTACTAACAGGTAGGGCTGTAATCTGTTTCTATGGCCATCTTTCTATACAGGTGTGTAATTTCCTGTCTGACCGTAGCTGGAGGGACTTCCTGTGTGAGCAGAACTCTCTGTCAGACGTGCACTTCAGCCAGAACCCGCGCTGGGATGCTGGTATTTACTCTCTGTGTGTGGTCATTTGTTTATTAAATATATTGTCATTTAAATTGAAGAGAATGTGTGTGTGTCCAGGATATCAGGTAAGCGGAACTTTCTACAGCTGTAACACATTTGACTCGCCTCCCTCCCCATTCGCTCTGGAGACCAGCATGAGATCAGCAGAGGCCATGGCACTGTCAGGTACACACACTCCCTAGCAACAGCCTAGAATACACTTGCAACACCTTTGAAACTGCCTAGCAACAAACTACAAATACCCCCATAACCACTTAGAACATATTAGAAACCCCTTAGCAACTACATATAAGTTCCTCCATAACCACTTAATGTATCTTAGCAACCCCTTAGCCTCTACCAATAAATGCCACAGAACCAACTTAGAACATCTTAGCAACCACCCAACAACCATCTAGCAATCATCCACAAACGCCCCATAATCACTTAGAACATCTTAGCAATTCCTTTGCAACTATCTACAAATGCCTCGGTAACCACTTAGAGTATCGTAGCAACCACCAAGCAATACACTAGCAACTACCTATAAAAACCACAGAACCAACTTAGAACATCTTAGCAAACCACCCAGCAACCATCTAGCAACTACCTACAAATGCACCCATAATCACTTGGAACATCTTAGTAACTACCTACAAATGCCCCATAACCACTTAGAGTATCTTAGCAACCGCTTAGACTCTACCATTAAATGCCACAGAAACAACTTGGAACATCTTAGCAACCACCCAGCAACTGTGTAGCAACTACCTACAAATACCCCAGTAACCACTTAAGAGTATCTTAGCAACCGCTTAGCCTCTACTTATAAATGCCACAGAAACAACTTAAAACATCTTAGCATCCATCTAGCAACTACCTACAAATGCCCCCGTAACCACTTAGAACATCTTATCAACCCCTTAGCAACTATCTACAAATAGCACTTAGAGTATCTTAGCTACTGCATTGCAACCACCTAGAAACTCTCTACAAATGCCTCAGTAACCACTTAGAACATCTTAGCAACCACCAAACAACACACTCGCAACTACCGATAAAAACCACAGAAACAACTTAGAGCATCTTAGCAATCACCTGGCAACCGCCTAGCAACTCCTAACAAATGCCACAGTGACAACTTAGAATATCTTAGCAACCCCTTGGTAACTACCTACAAATGCCCTAGTAACCTCTCAGACCATCTTAGCAACCACTGCCTAGCAACTACCTACACATGCCACAGTAAGCACTTAAGCATCTTAGCCACCACCTAGCAACCGTCTAGCAACTATCTACAAATGCCCCAGTAATTACTTAGAGTATCTTAGCAACCGCTCAGCTTCTACCTATAAATCAGGGGCGTAGCTAGAATTTTTTTTTTGAGGGGGCCCAGCTTAAAATGAGGGGGCAAAACTGCGTGCGATTGTTGACAGGAGTGTGTCTGAGCATAACATAAACAGCAGGAATCGAACCTGCGCGGGGAAACCCCAATGGATTTCTAGTCCATCACCTTAACCTCTCAGCCGCGACTGGTTTTGGTGTAGCGCGCAGCGCGCCATTGTTGACTTTGGGGGTGTGTTGCGATCGTCTTGTGTGTCGGGCTATATGTGCTTTCACTTTCGTTTTCACAGTCGCGATTTTAAACAATTGAAAATCTGAGGGGGCCGGACATGTAAATGAGGGGGCACAGGCTCACCCAGGCCCCCTCGTGGCTACGCCACTGCTATAAATGCCACAGTAACCACTTAAGCACCTTAGCAACCCCTTGGCAACTACCTATAAAAGTGCCAGTAACCACTTAAGCACCTTAGCAACCACCTATCTACAGCCTAGCAACTACCTATACATGCAATGATCACTTTATGAACTGTTATTCACGGTAGCAGGATTTATCCAGTTTTGTTATTGGTGTTTAAATCTCTTCCAGACCCGCGTCTGCAGGTGACGGTGTTCAGCGGAGAGACTCTGTTTGCTGACGTCACCGTCACGAGCGCCGAAGGCTGTCGACTGACTCCTCATGACGACAACTGGAGTTGGAGCGGCCCGGGGGGGCCAGAGATGGTTCCGCTTCCTCAGGCTGAGAGAGGAGCGCTGGAGGGGGGCGTTCTGCTCCGGATGACGGCCGACGGCCTGTACGTCCGGTGTCTCTGTCAGAGTCAGGTCTACTGCGACGGGTCGCACGCCAACCTGAGTGCCAAACTCTGCAAACTAGAGAGAGAGCAGACCAGCAAAGTCCTGGACACACAGCTCTTTCTGACAGGTTAGAACCAGGCCTCGCAACAGAAGGGGCCTCCGCTTGTGTCCGGGCCCCCGTCGTCACACAGTGACACACACCAGGGTTGGAAATTAAACAGGGGGTTGTGGGAAAAATGCAAGTAAAATTAATAAAAATGCTTCCAAAAACAAAGATATGGTGCAAAAACGTCTCTGTATAAGTTTTTGTTTTTATTATTTATAAGCAATATCACACAACCAAACAAAGTGAGGTTTCACGATTATCAGCACATTTGCAAATGTGATATTTCATTTTAAAAGTAGTTCATCCCTCAAAAATCGTAAAACATCTTAATAACCGTCTAGGAACTACGTATAACACAAAAATATTTGATTTGGTTATACACAATATAAAACACAAAATGACATATTTTGAACACCTAGTCGAAAATATATGCATCAATAATTAATCATACTTACAGGTTGTGAGGAGCTGGTCCAAATAAATTAGGAACTGATCCATCTTTCAAGAGCAAGCGTTTTGCGAATCCTGCGTTGAACTCCGAGATTTGAGAAGCAATTGTTAGTAAAATGACTTCGAGACAATAGCTTTATCATGCACTTTCAATTTTGCAGAACATTTACATTTAAAGCTGTATTATAAACTGCATTAAATATAATATTAGAAAAAACATAATAGGAAGCATAAATCAGCATAAATAGGAAGCTGCGCTAGTTTTCTTCCATATTGTGCCGTATATTCGAGTGAATCGCTTCTCAAACAAGAACAAATGTAGGCGGGGCTTGATTGTGCCTGTGGGGAATTGATCGCTTGCAACACCAAGGTCATGGGTTCGATCCCCAGGGAAATTAAGAACTGATTAGAATGTCAATGTGTTTCTTGAATGCAATGATAAAAGCAGCTGATAAATGCAGGAATGTGAATGTAAAGATTATGAGAGTGCATGAATTTAATGGACAAATAACTTCTAAGAAATATTACAATATTACATTAAAAAATAATTGTCGATTTTGATGTCTATTCCCTCACTCATCCAGAACTCCAGGATTATCTCCTGCACGCACGTCCTCCTCCACGTTTCCACGTGAAGCTGTTTTTTGAGTGCTGTGACCCCTCCTCAGACAAGGGACCCCTGATAGTTCAGGTAGTGACCTTTGACCTCTCCTTCCACATTAATGCGCAATGTTCACCTCCACATGACAGAACTACTCATTTCTCTTGTCCTACAGGTGGAGCCGCTGTTCGCCAGGCAGCTGCTGCTCCTCCTCCAGCAGGGCGGCGTGAATTACATGAGAAGTACCTATGAACTTTCACCTTTGACCCCTGAGCAGATGCACACCCATCAAGATTTCCCTGCCATCAACGGAAACCAAATGCATGGCAACTTCACACAAGAGTGACCCTGCAGGAGTTTGGTTGAATTTTACTGTGCATTAACAAAGTAAAAAAAAACATTTTTAATTGACAGTTAATATTAATAAACCAAAAACTACAAATAGGCTGTTTACACTTATTGCATTAATACAAAGTGTGTTTCTCAGGTCCTCCAGAACAAAATACAAAATAAATAACATATATATATATAAAAAGCAAAAATCATTAAAAACTCCAGGGTTATCAGTATATAATATATTTTATAATCAGACATAATATACAGATAATACATTATATATATATATATAAGGAAAAATATTACTTATATAATACTTATAAATAATACTTCAGTGGCTGTCTGATTAATAATGTTTATATTTTTGTGCTTTGTGTATTTTCCCTGGCTTTTCTGCATTTTTTGGCATCTCAGGGACAAAATCGTTTTTTTTTCTGTGCTATTATATGAATGAAATATCAACATACTGCTTATTGCAAAGTATATGCTGTAAATTGCACTCCTACAGTACAATAAAAGAAGTATGTGAAACTATTATGCAATGATAACATTTCACCATAACTACAATTAATTAAACAATGAACTAATGCATGTTAACAAATGCTGAAAAACATACATTTTTGGTTAATGCATTCATTTCAATGTTATTGTGAAGCGTTACCATTTCAAACAGCAATTTGCTTTCTTTATAGAATACATTGTCAATTATCTTTCCTGTGCGTCTAACAGTAGAGAGCAGCGCTTGCAACATCAAGGTCATAGGTTCCATTCTCAGGGAAAGCAAGAACTGATTAGAATATCAATGTGTTTCTTGAGTGCAATGAAAAAAGCGTCTGATAAATGCATGAATGTTAATGTCCTGTGTCCATTTATGCAATTTTTTTATATTATACATTTGAACATTAAATAATCTAAATGGGTTTAATAAAATAAAGCATGAAGCATTCATTTATTCACGTATTGCATTTATTTGGTTCACTTTAAAACACAGAAATGCACAATAAATATGACATTCACACACACAATTGGACAGTGTTTGAAATCAGAGACACTTTTATAGTGAAACACCTGTAAACTTTTTTTTTTCTTTTTTGTTTGGACCACGTAATACGGTTTAGGAAATGATTCGGTTAGTTAATGCCCAGAGATGCTGTCTAGTAGTGAAATGAGATCTCAAGCTATTCAAACAATCAGACGTCCGGCAAGGGTTTGCGTCGTTCCAAACCCGGATCTCGTAATCACGCCACGACACGACAGCAAGTGAGTGATTGCATACACAAACCCACAGTGAAGTGGTGAACCTGATTTGCTAGAAACCGAAGCTGAAATAGTGTTCAAAAATAATACTGGCATCCCTTCACTTCAAGTGCTACCCTTTAAAACGAACTAGAAAAGGTCCCTAAAATATCACAAACAGTAAAACGATCATCACGTAGGAATATGAATACACATCACGTTCAATATAAAAAAAAAACTCAAATACAAAAAGAAAAACTAATATAAAACACTGGAGAACAATGCAAATAAAATGCTTTGGTCAAAAAAGAAACAATTGGTGGTAGATATTGGCAGGAGGACGTTCTTCTACTCGCGCTCTCTTCCAGCAAACGTGAAGACGCACCAAACGAAGAAAACGCATCAAATCGGCTCAATGTAAACAAAATATTTCCGATTTCAGCAACAGATTTTGCCACCGACGTTCAGAGCATCACACACAGTCCAGAACACGATTCTCTCCGATCACGAACACAAATGTGTGTTTATATATTGGTTATATTTCAGCAGGAGAACGTCTCTACAGAACATTGCATGCTGGGATGGCTGAGAGTGGCGTCGGAGGTTTGATTTCTGAACTCAGACCAGGAGAAAAACCCCGTCATCGAGTGCGACTGGATGTGCTCAAATCGCCTCAGAACAGTACAGACGCGCAGCGTTTCTTCGCATGTCATGCCGTGCGCTTGGCGAAGCGTGTCTCGCGGTGCGTGTGGGAACATAAGCGTGTGCGTGTCTGCGTGCAGACTCATTCGAAGGCCCACACCTCGAGGTTCTGGATGGTGAAGTCCTGTTTGGAGGACAGTGGCAGGTTATTGAAGGTGGAGCACTTGGAGGTGGTGCCGTGGTAAAGGTCAGCGTCCAGCCACAGGCCCAGATGACCCCTGGGAAGCAGACAGTTGAGCGTTAACATGAGACACACGCGTGTACGGCACACGTCTGCATGCTTCTGAACTCACCCTCCTCCTCCGATCTGAAGCGAATCCGTGTTTCCTTTCACAAAGTAGGAGTTTTCACCCGTCCAGCGGAACACCTGAAGATAAAGACTTATTTAAATAGGATTTCCTGTGTCTAACAGTTGAGAGCGGCGCTTGCAACATCAAGGTCATGGGTTCAATTCCAAGGGAAAGCAAGAACTGGTGTGTTTCTTGAATGCAATGATAAAAGCGTCTGATAAATGCATGAATGTGAATTTAAAGACAAAGCCCAAACAGAACAATATAAACAGATTTTCACTTTGACAGGATTTAGACATTTCTATGTGACATGGTTGCTAGGGACCTCTGAGAGGTTGCTAAGCTGTTGCAACACAGTTGCTAAGGAGCTGGTGGGTCACGTGTTACTAAGTAGCTGCTCACATTTTTGTTGCAACACTGAAAAAAACAGGAAGATGCCGAGCTGTCTGGATAAAAGAAGGGCAACTCTCTGAGTAAACAAACGACGTTTCTGGAAATGAACATTTGAACTCTCTCTTGCAAAATTAGCATCTCCATCTGAGATACAACCACGGAGTATTGTCGATCCCCTCAGTATTGTCTCCTTCCCTCCACACCCTCTCAACCCTCTACATCTCCATTGCTAACTCATGTTTCCATTTGAAAGAGGTTTCTGTCCTGGTCTGAGTGATGAAAGAAACGTCTCAGGCTGATTTGTGGTCAGATCCGCCCGTAATGATGCATGTTCTCCAGACATTATTTTCCTACTCCATTTCAAAGCATTCAATGTTTTAAATAATGGTTCCGTTTAGCCCTTCTCCAGTCCCCTATATAACAATTTAGTTCAAGTTCAAACAATATTAAGCCGGAAGCATGGAGATAATGCTTGCTAGTATCAATAGTATTCTAATCCAGTGATTTGCATCCAGACCTAAATCTGCGTCCCGGGGCTAAACCTAACCTGCGTCCTGGGGCTAAACCTGCATCACGGGTTAAACCTGCGTCCCGTGGTTAAACCTGCGTCCCGTGGTTAAACCTGCGTCCCGTGGTTAAACCTGCGTCCCGTGGTTAAACCTGCATCACGGGTTAAACCTGCGTCCCGTGGTTAAACCTGCGTCCCGTGGTTAAACCTGCGTCCCGGGGTTAAACCTGCGTCCCGGGCTAAACCTGCATCCCGGGCCTAAACCTAACCTGCGTCCTGGGGCTAAACCTGCATCACGGGTTAAACCTGCGTCCCGTGGTTAAACCTGCGTCCCGTGGTTAAACCTGCGTCCCGTGGTTAAACCTGCATCACGGGTTAAACCTGCGTCCCGTGGTTAAACCTGCGTCCCGGGGTTAAACCTGCGTCCCGGGCTAAACCTGCGTCCCGGGGCTAAACCTGCGTCCCGTGGTTAAACCTACGTCCGGGGCTAAAGTTTACACTAGATCTCAGGTTAGATGGAGCGTGAGGCATGTCAGGTAAGAATCTAGATTTCTGTTTAACTGCTGATTTTGGTAAAGTTGTTATTCAGTCGTATTCACTAAAGAACTGGATAAAACAACTATTATGATAATAGCAAGCATTAGGGCGGCATTATCTCAATACTGTCGGCTTAACCTCTGAATATTATTTGAACTTTAACCAAGTTGTTATACAGGCGACTGCAGAGGATAAACGGAACCGTTTTTTAAATCATAAAAGCTTTTTTCTGAGGACTTTATTTTTTACCGGTCATATTGTTCTCTCTGTGGTTTCTATGCTGTTGGTTGTAAAGGAATATTGACTGGTTGCCAGGACATAATCAAGCAGTTTCTAAAATGTTCTGTGTGGCATTGCTATGTAGTTGTCAATATTCCTGAGTCATTTATATGGTGTTAATAGGTAGTTATTAGCTAAGGTAGATAAGGGGTTCTGGGTGGTTGCTAACGTGGCGCTCACAGGAACATTTTCAATAGTTTTGGCCTAACCTTGATTTCCGGGCAGAAGCTGTAGAGGAAGGTCTCGCCCGTCCCGTAACAGTGCTCACTCACTCGAAACGGGTGAGTGGAAAACGCTCCAAAAATCTGCAGGGGAAAATAACGAGGTTTTCAACACAACTTCAATTTTTTCACAACACACACACACACACACACACACACACACACACACACACACACACACACACACACACACTTTTCAACACAACATCATTTTTACTTCAACAGAAGTGTGTGTACCTGGTTGTCCATGTCTTTGATGACCATCAGTACAGGGCAGTCCAGCTCCGTCAGGTTCCGGTACAGGGTTTTCAGGCTGGTTCCGTGTACGACTGTACTGTAGACCAGACGCCACGGATAACCATGAACACGTGCCGGCAAACGAGTCGACAACTGCGGAGAAGAGCGTCAAACTGGTCACAACGATCACCACTTTTCACTTCATTGCAAACCTGTCATGATCCCGAACAATCCCAATGGATCGATCATGAGTGAGCATGAGTAGTTGAAGCAGCAAATGAAGGAGACCTTCTCAATGTGCGTGTCCTCCAGAAGTGCGCTGGGGTCCATCAGCACAGGAAGAAGATCTAGAGGTTCCTCTTCCTCAAAGCTGAAGCTCTGTCGTCTCTTGGCCTCATTAATCGTGATGATCTAGAAAACCAACATGTTTCATGTTTCACACACACAGTACGGACACAAACACTCTGACACCCTCTCACAGTACAGACAGACACACACACACACACACACAGACAGCGCTGCTGATGATTATATCAGTTCAAAAGAGTTTAAACTGGGATGAGTTTAAACTCTTGTGAGTTGTTTCTTTTGTTTATTATGTTCTTTTGTTATAATATATAATCCTTTTCTCCTCCACGCGAGTCCTCCCGTATAGTATCGTGACATCACCAATAACTGCATCTACAACTGCAACAGCAACTGAATCAACATCTACAACTGCATCAGCAACTGCATCTGCTTCAACAACTGCTTCAACAACTGCATCAGCATCTGCATCTGCAACTGCTTCAACATCTGCAACTGCATCTGCTTCAACAACTGCTTCAACAACTGCATCAGCATCTGCATCTGCAACTGCTTCAACATCTGCAACTGCATCTACATCTACAACTGCACCTGCATCTGCAACTGCTTCAACATCTGCAACTGCATCTACATCTACAACTGCACCTGCACCTGCACCTGCACCTGCAACAGCATCAGCAACAGCATCAGCAACTGCATCTGCTTCAACAACTGCTTCAACAACTGCATCAGCATCTGCATCTGCAACTGCATCTGCACCTGCTTCAGCAACTGCTTCAACATCTGCATCTACAACTGCATCTACAACTGCACCTGCACCTGCATCTACAACTGCATCAGCAACTGCATCTGCTTCAACAACTGCTTCAACAACTGCATCAGCATCTGCATCTGCAACTGCTTCAACATCTGCAACTGCATCTACATCTACAACTGCACCTGCATCTGCTTCAACATCTGCAACTGCATCTACATCTACAACTGCACCTGCACCTGCACCTGCATCTGCAACAGCATCAGCAACTGCATCTGCTTCAACAACTGCTTCAACAACTGCATCAGCATCTGCATCTGCAACTGCTTCAACATCTGCAACTGCATCTACATCTACAACTGCACCTGCATCTGCAACTGCTTCAACATCTGCAACTGCATCTACATCTACAACTGCACCTGCACCTGCACCTGCACCTGCAACAGCATCAGCAACAGCATCAGCAACTGCATCTGCTTCAACAACTGCTTCAACAACTGCATCAGCATCTGCATCTGCAACTGCATCTGCACCTGCTTCAGCAACTGCTTCAACATCTGCATCTACAACTGCATCTACAACTGCACCTGCACCTGCATCTACAACTGCATCAGCAACTGCATCTGCTTCAACAACTGCTTCAACAACTGCATCAGCATCTGCATCTGCAACTGCTTCAACATCTGCAACTGCATCTACATCTACAACTGCACCTGCATCTGCTTCAACATCTGCAACTGCATCTACATCTACAACTGCACCTGCACCTGCACCTGCATCTGCAACAGCATCAGCAACTGCATCTGCTTCAACAACTGCTTCAACAACTGCATCAGCATCTGCATCTACAACTTTATCTGCAACTTTATCTGCATCTGCAACTTTATCTGCATCTGCAACTTTATCTGCATCTGCAACTTTATCTGCATCTGCAACTTTATCTGCATCTGCAACTTTATCTGCATCTGCAACTTTATCTGCATCTGCAACTTTATCTGCATCTGCAACTTTATCTGCAACTTTATCTGCAACTTTATCTGCAACTGCATCAGCAACTGCATCAGCAACTGCATCAGCAACTGCATCAGCAACTGCATCAGCAACTGCAACTTTATCTGCATCTGCAACTTTATCTGCATCTGCAACTTTATCTGCATCTGCAACTTTATCTGCATCTGCAACTTTATCTGCAACTTTATCTGCAACTGCATCAGCAACTGCATCAGCAACTGCATCAGCAACTGCATCAGCAACTGCAACTTTATCTGCATCTGCAACTTTATCTGCATCTGCAACTTTATCTGCATCTGCAACTTTATCTGCATCTGCAACTTTATCTGCATCTGCAACTTTATCTGCATCTGCAACTTTATCTGCATCTGCAACTTTATCTGCAACTGCATCAGCAACTGCATCAGCAACTGCATCAGCAACTGCATCTGCAACTGCATCAGCAACTGCATCAGCAACTGCATCTGCAACTGCATCTGCAACTGCATCAGCAACTGCATCAGCAACTGCATCAGCAACTGCATCAGCAACTGCATCTGCAACTGCATCTGCAACTGCATCTGCAACTGCATCTGCAACTGCATCTGCAACTGCATCTGCAACTTTATCTGCATCTGCAACTTTATCTGCAACTGCATCTGCAACTTTATCTATAACTTTATCTGCATCTGCAACTTTATCTGCATCAGCAACTGCATCAGCAACTGCATCAGCAACTGCATCAGCAACTGCATCAGCAACTGCATCTGCAACTGCATCTGCAACTTTATCTGCATCTGCATCAGCAACTGCAACTGCATCTGCATCTGCAACTGCTTCTGCAACTGCATCTGCAACTTTATCTATAACTTTATCTGCATCTGCAACTTTATCTGCATCTGCATCAGCAACTGCATCAGCAACTGCATCAGCAACTGCATCTGCAACTGCATCTGCAACTGCATCTGCAACTTTATCTGCATCTGCATCAGCAACTGCAACTGCATCTGCATCTGCAACTGCTTCTGCAACTGCTTCTGCAACTGCTTCTGCAACTGCTTCTGCAACTGCTTCTGCATCAGTATCTGCTTCTACAACTGCATCTACAACAGCACCAGCAACTGCATCGACACCTACACCTGCAACTGCTTCTGCAACTGCACCTGCATCTATACCTACATCTGCAACTGCTTCAGCAACTGCATCTGCTTCAACAACTGCAACTGCATCAACATCAGCACCAGCAACTGCATCTGCATCAGCATCAGCACCTGCACCAACAACGGCGTCTACAACTGCATTATTCTGCTATCAGTGGCTCTAAAATGACATTCTGGAATTTTCACAGAAGCACGAGATGCGTAAGAAATTAGTCCCACAATCAAGAGCGTTTTATCACACAAAAACCTGATAAGCGTCTTGAAACATCATCATCTGATCAATGTTGAGGTGTGGTAACCATAATATAAGCAGAACAACTGACGATGGGTCATTGAATTATCAGAAATAAAGCACACCCGAGGTTTGTGCATCGTTATCTAATAATTCAACGAGCCTGAGACTATGTGATGTGTTTCTCTGACACGCGGCGTCAGACACACACCTCCCAGCTGCGAGGACCCGGGTCACTGAAGAAGTTATCGATCATGGTGAGCTCATCTTTCTCCACCACCACGAAGCCCTGCTCCTGAGCCTCCTTACCGTAAGCATCAGGAGACCACTGGATGAAGAACGAGTACAGGTGCTCCACCCTAACGGAGAGACAGCACACGTTAAACATCATTATAAGAGATCTCACATTAAGAGATGGGAAAACAGGAATTGCAACACAGCCTAATGATTTTATAAGTCAAAACGCAGCACTTACATGCTTATTCACATTTGACAGCACAAATCTACAAGTTTATAATTAAAACTTTTTTCCTCAGCTATTATCGGTATTTTGGTAACACGATAAATTGTATCTGTTATTTAATTGAAGAAAAACTCTTGTAGCTTTTGTCTGGGCAGCTCAGAATTTGCACTGAATCGAGACTAGGAACTTAACACATTAATTTAAACACATATTAAATATTCAGATTTAACTAGTTTTGGCACAATATATATTAGTATCTGTACTGTACTATATATTACTGTCAAGTCGATTAATTGGAATGAGCAACACAGAACGAATGCTTCATTTCAGAATGAATCTGCGTTTTGAGTGAATCAATCGGGTGAATCTATGATTCAATGACTCGTTCATAAAGAGAGTCGTTTACTTATTCCTGAATGATTCAGCAGTTTGACCAAATCGAGTGAATGAATGACTCAATGACTCACTTCACTATTACTTTTTTCATATTTCCATATTAATAATAAAGCTGTAGTTCACCCAAAAATAATTATAGCATTTACTCAATCAACCAATGAAGCCAAATAGTTTGTGTAATAAATTCTTTTGAATTTTCCATTTATGAAAAAAATCATTTTCACAAAACAATGAAGCAGCACAACTATTTTCAACATGATAATAATTATTATTATAATTTCATTATTAAATATAGTTAGGGTTTCCTGTATCTCTAACAGTAGAGTGTGGCGCTTGCAACGCCAAGGTCATGGGTTCGATTCCAAGGGATTGCAATCCAAGTCGAAAGTGGATTAAAGCGTCTGATAATTAAATGATGTAAAAATCAGAAGTATTTAAAAAAAACTAGTGTAATTTTTTATGCTAATAATTGTATTCTGTTCTAATTGCAGTTTGCTTGTTAACGCTTTACATCCCTCTATTAAGGAAACACTCGTACCTCTCTTGAGGCACAGCAAACCAATACTCCGACTGCCGACCCCTGCCAATCAATGAGTGGGGGGGGCTGGACATCCGGCCGGGGGCAAAGGACTTCCTCATTGGTTTCCCAACCTTAAAGCAGAGGAACATGGGAGGAGCTTTGCTCTTCTCTTCGTTGAACAGCAGCATGTCTGCAAATCAGATCAGAAATCAGCAAAACCGTCCTGCACTATTTAAGAGACATCAAGTGCACAAGGGACTGAAACTTTAAAGAGTAGAGAGCAGCGCTTGCAACATCAAGGTCATGGGTTCGATTCCCAGGGAAAGCAAGAACTGATTAGAATGTCAATGCGTTTCTTGAATGTGATGATAAAAGCGTCTGATAAATGCATGAATGCAAGCCTAGGGTTGATTCTGCTGTGTACGGGAACGTGTTTAACCTCCGTTTGTTTTTACAAAGTCACTATTAACGTCTGCTGAGAGACACGCGGAGTTAAACGCACAAGCTCTAAAACTACAGCTCTGCATGCTCTAAAACAGTCCTCGGCTGTGATTGGTCGTCTGTCCTGTCAATCAAAATTAACTCACCTTCGATTGGTCTCTGCATTCTCTTCAGCAGCCATGACTTCATCTCGGCCTCATTTGCCCGTCTGCGTTTCTCCACTTCAGAAAGCTCGACGTCCGAGTTCATTCCCTTAATGTCCTCAACATTTGGTCCAGGTGAACTACATTTCCCAGAATCCTCTGGGGTCAGCTTCCTTCTTTGGTCGTTTGCGTTCGTCTCGACTGCAGAAACACCGTTTACTAACGTGCCACCGCTTGTGTTGGTCACTTCGTCCACGCCTAAGGCAACTTCCTTCCCATCATGCACCAGTGGGGGAAGAGACTCATCTGTGGAACGGTTGTGAAGCCCTTCATCTTCGTCTTCCTCAGCATGAAAAGTTCTCATGGATTTGTCTTTCAGGTCCATTGTCATCCGGGTGGGAGTGTTTCTGTGCTCCTGGAGTGGCGCCCCCTCCGGGCCAGAGCAGGTAGTGTTGGAGTCGCTCTGCAGCAGCTCCAGTTCGGTAAAACCTTCATCCGATGGAGACTTGTCAGTGATTTGGCAGTCTGATCGCTCAGAGACGGCCGAGTCGATATCGTCTAATACGATCGGGCGGTTGGGAGCTCCGAGAGCCTCGTAACGACTGAAAGGGTTCAGATCTCGTTCTGAGGGAAGCTCTTCCCACTCGCCTGGCCTGTACAACGGACAGAGATCCCGCGGTTCATCACTACCACGGATCATCATCATCATCATCATCATGAGGGGGAAGATGGGGAAATTAAAAGAGAGAAAAACAAACAAAACATCCAAAATGAACACAACTGAATAAAACATGACAAATAAATATGATAAAACATAAGTGATGTTTGGTGTCAAAATAGAACTAAGAATGAGATGAATGAAAAATTGGAGTGATAGTTACGATAAAGATAATAGTTCTGGTGAATCACATTAATAATTTTGATTTGTCCCTTAAAAATGCATTCAAATAAAATGCATTTACAGTCATAAGCTTACAGTTGAAGTCTATGGGACGAATAAAATGCTTGAAGTACACCCCAAAAAATAAATAAATAAATAAAATAAATCACACCGTTTATATAGTATAGACTATTTTCTGTAAGTGTTTGGTTACAAAGAGGCTTTTTTTAAATGAATGAATGAATAAAAAATGAATTCATTAAATAAATGAAATAAAAAATATATGAAAATAAGAGAAAATAAATATTTAATAAATAAAACTAACAAATAAATAAAATGAAAACAGAAACATTATTTATTAACATTGATTAAAACATTCAAATAAATATATGATAAACAAAGGAGAATCAGTTAAAATAAAAGCATTTCATAAATCATTAGTTTTAATAAGTTAAATACATTAATAAATGAAAATAAATAAAACATTTTTAAAAAAATTAAGTAAATATTAAATAAAAATTAAGGTGAATAAGACCAAATAAAAGCATTTCATAAATCAAATAGTTTTAATTAAAATAAATTAAAAATATTAATACATTAATTTAAATAAATAATGAAAACAAATATTGAAATATAAAAGAGAATAAATAGTTTTAAACTAAATTCCATTTCATTATTAAATCAAATACTTTCAATCAAAATAATAAGTACTTAATAATAAGTAAAACAATTTAAATAAATTAATTAAAAAAAATGAAAATTTCAAATATTTAATTAAAATAAATTATTAAACCAACAACTAACTGGACTGGTATTGGTTATTCACATTGTTAAAACTTAAATTAATTTTATTTGATCTATGCACAAATTTACTGAACCAAACCTGTGACCTCAGAACTGATACGAACCCGTTAAAACTACTCAAACGGAAACAAACAGGAAGTGTCTCCTCACAGATTACATAATAAAAGCCTAATTTTATAGAATTCCAACACTAAATTTTAAAACAAAACTGGTTTCTGGCACAAAAGCACATAATGATGTTAGATTTCTCACGATGGCAGCGCGTCCTTGAGCTTCATCCGGGACACGTCGTCATACAGGGCGACAGACAGCACCTCCTCCATGGGGCAGATGAGCCCGTACTCCTCACAGCCGTTCTCAATCACCAGCGGGTCCGACTTGTGCGGGTCAAACATGATGTTATTGGGCGTTATAATCATCACTCCTCCAACAACACCCTGGAAGAGTTGAGAGAACGCCATATTTAGTGAACATGCGTATGCCGTGATCACCCTTGACTGGAGGTGTGGGAACACGCCATCCTATAACTGACTATATAAACAGAGGTTTACTACTCCTCCGTCACGCTTAACATCCTCCAACTCTTACTAGGAATTTCCGACTTGCTAACTACAAATAGAAAAGTCTGACTAGGAATTTCTAACTAGGAATTGCCGACTTGGCAACTACAAGTAGAAAATGACTTGGAAACTACAAAAAGAAAATGCCGACTAGGAATTTCCAACTTGGAAACTACATATAAAATATGGTGACTAGGAATTTTCAACAAGGAATTTACGACTTGGCAACTACAAATAAAAAATGACTTGGAAACTACAAATAGAAAACGCTAAGAATTTCCAACTAGGAATTTCCGACTTGGCAACTACAAATTAAAAAATCTGATTAGGAATTTCCATCTAGGAATTTCCAACTTGGAAACTACATATAAAATATGGTGACTAGGAATTTCCAACTAGGAATTTCCGACTTGGCAACTACAAATAAAAAAAATCTGATTAGGAATTTCCATCTAGGAATTTCTGACTTAGAACTTCCAACTATAAATTTCCAACCAGGAATTTCCAACTAGGGAACTCTTCCGACAACAACCCTGGAAAGGATGAGATCGAGACACTGCTGTATCTAGTGAACATGCGTATGCCGTGATCACCCATGACTGGAGGTGTGGGAACACGCTATCCCATAACTGAGTAAATAAAAAGAGCTTTACCACAGTAAATTACAGCCGATTACAGCTTTTATACCAATGCATGATTTCAAACACACATGCTTTGACTGTATTTTATTATTACTGAGACGTTTACAAAAAAAAAAAAAAAAGAGATTTTATTTATTTTCTTTATTTATTTAAACAGGGACAGTGTAAAATATATATTAACCTTGAAAAGGAGAGATGCATTTTACCAGGTTATAGCACATGTGCTAATTTACACCTGCAGTCCCTGGGCAGGCTGATGTAAACAAAACAAGTTAATACATTTATCCTAAAAAAAAAAAAAAAAAAAAAAATCACATCCTGCAATCATTCCTCAATATGCATTTACAAATACACTCTCACATACACACCAAATATAGTACTAAACATTATGTAAACAGGTTTGTTGTGAAAGAAGCCATTTTTTGACCTCATGTGAAAAAATGTTAAAATTCACACATGTGGTTAATTCTGTTGGCAAATTATTCCACCGTCTGATGGCCACACTTGAGAAGGCGGAGCTACCAAGTGCTGTTTTACACAAAGGAATTGTACACTCGCCCCGAACAGCCGACCGAGTGACTCGAGATTGATTTTCTGATCTCAGTAGAATAAACTTTTTTAAGGGAGGAGCTGCAGTACCATTTATTATCTTAAACAAAAGACATAGATTTGAATATATAATTGTACTTTCAAAACTTAATAAACTACGTTTTTTGAGAATATGACAATGATGATATAACCGAGTTTTCTTATCAAGAACTTTAAGAGAACTTTTGTATAATGATTCCAGGTGCCTTAATGTTGTTTTACAGGCTTGTGACCAACTCATCATGCAGTAGCGAAAGTGCGAGAATATAAACGCATTTAAATATAAATTAGATGCATCTATGGTCAAGGAGTTCCTAATATATCTAAACTGTGCAATATTAAGCTTCAACGTATTAGTTACTTTTTTAATATGTTTTTTAAAATTTAAATTTGGGTCCAGAGTAACTCCTAAATATTTAAAATGGTCAACCCTTGATATTTCCTGACCTTCAGTTATAATTTTTGATTCAGTTTTACATGATGAAAACTTACGTCGATTTGTGAAAAACATAGAAACTGTTTTGTCAATATTCAATGTTAAATGAGAGTTTTTCAACCAGTTGGAAATATTTTTCATTTCCTCAGTTAACTTTTGGGCAACATCCTTAACAGTTTTACCATGAATATACACCACTGTGTCATCAGCATACATGATCATTTTAGCATTAGTACACACAGATGGAAAATCATTTATATAAAGCGAAAACAACAGGGGCCCTAATATAGAGCCCTGTGGCACACCCATGGTACACGCTCGTAGGGAGGATGATACATTGTTTACCAAAACACACTGCATTTACGCACATTAATTGCAAGTAAAATCCCATCAAATTGAATAAGCCTTACAGGTTATTCATATTATGAAATAAGAATAATAAATGAGTAAATAAAACTAGAGCTTAATGTACGAATCTTAATTGAATCAGGGAATGGATCATTTAGTTTATGTCAGGGGTCTCAAACATGCGGCCCGCGAAACAATATTTTGTGCCCGCAGAACAATATGAAAGTTTAATGTAAGAGCGGCCCGCGAGTTTTGAATGAATAGCGCTTTTCCCGCGTTGTGTGCGGAAGGTTCCTTTTTCGTGCAAGCTGGAGCTGTACAAACCAACCAATCACAGTGGAGTAAATGACTCCCGGGGGCCAATCACAGTGGAGTATATGACGGGCATCGGCCGGGCTCGATGCAGGCAGAAACATTTCACAACCCGCCCGTGTAACATCACATTTGTCAAAGCCGTCATAGAATTATTACTTTTTATTGTGTTTGAAATTGAGCATATTCTACTTTGAGCTGGACGAAGTGAATGTTACTGTTATCGGCGTTGGATTTAGTGTCATACGGGTTGTATTTTGTTTTACCATCATTTGAAATGGGCTGATTTGCTGAAAGCGATATGATCGCCACTATCCATGCAAATGATATGTTATCATAACGAATCTGCAAATTAACGGCCAACATGCTCCGTTGACAGTGTCATCGAGGGAGTGGAGCTCCGCCGGGACACTCAGTCAGATCCCGCCCGTCGTCCAGCTTCAGAGTCTTGAGCCTTATCAGGGGCCTCAGGTTGTCCCGATGAACCCATGGGGTTAATATAGAAAATAAAATCCAGTAAATACCGCCTCTGTGGCTGCATCCCATTGTATCTACAGTCCCAGCTGGTAATTATCAGCCACAATTATCAGCAGTCACCTATCTTGGTATTTTGTACCATACAAATGTTACAATGTTCATGTCATCAGGAAAGTATGGAAACCGTTTCCGCCACAGTTGAGAAATTTTTTTTTATTTAAGTCATAATATTGAGAGGGTTCCTCAAAATAATGACTTAGTATCTCGAAATGAGAACATTTCTCATAATAATGACTTATTATCTCAAAATAATGAGAACATTTCTCAAAATAATGAGTTTTTCTCATAATAATGACTTAGGACAGGGGTCTCCAAACTTTTCAGCCCGAGGACCGCATTTACTGTCAAACAGCAGTTCGGGGGCCGACTACACACTCGAGGTCCAAATAAAAAAGAATCAAAACATGGATGTTGTTTTTAATTATTTAATATTATTTTATTCAGTTATTACTTAATAACACAATGATACACTACACATGAACACCTGTATTAGTGGGAATGTTGAAATTGTTTCCTGGATGCCAAAATAGCAGACATTTCTGGCAGACAATAGCAGACAACAGTGACCTGAGATTGTCATTGGACAAGTTTGTTCTCAAATTGTCCTCCACATATTTTATTCTTGAAAATGTTTGTTCACACAAAAAATTGAAAGGTACATTGATGCAAAAGTTTTGACATTAGGAATGTCTGAGGCAAAAACGGGGGAAAAAACAACAAACCTGCGGGCTATATCACACCTTTTATATGCTTATACATAACATTTTTATACATTTTACATATCACACCCGTGAGCTATATGAGTGTGAACACCACATGCGTCTCCGGATTATATGCGGGAAAAAACGGTATATAATTTCATTGACGGTGACCGGAAGTAGAAGTAAGCAGTGAATAAGGTTTTGCAATGTTGTGATCGGTTGGAAAACGTCTCCGTTTACTATCGTAACCTCGGTTATTTTTCCATATTCCGTTAAGAGAAGTGTGAAGGAAATATTCTAACGCACTTAGAATCTGTCTGCCAGATCCGCATCGCGCCACGATTGGCCAGTTGTCAACTGGCGTTATCCTATAAGCTTTCGGAAATGACGTGAAGGGGAGGAGTTCCCAAATGCATTTCATAGCAACATCTCGTTCCCGCTCTCGAAAGTGAACGCACTTCAGCCCGCCTCTATTTTAATTCGGTAAAAACATAACGTCCACATAAGCGCCGGCTGATCTTGGCAGGATATACGTAAATTTATGTATTTTTTGCCATAGACAAAAAGGTCTACGCGGGCCGTAGTTTGGGGATCACTGACTTAGTATCTCAAAATAATGAGAGTCTTTCTAATAATAATAATGACTTAATATCTTGAAATGAGAACAGTAACTTTTTCCTAAACTTTGAACTTCAGTAAGTCCAAGTACAGATGTACTTACTGACGATCATCTTCAAGCTGTACTGAGAGTCTCAACTGTTTCCTCTCTCAAGCTAAATGTGGCTCAGCTGTGTGAGAGGAAGATCTGCAGGTCTCTGGCAGCAAGAAGTAGGCAAGACAAGTCATATTCAGAAGAACTGTTCATATTCTTCAATACTCTGTTTATGTTCAGGACAGTTCATGCTCAGAAGAACCCACTGAAGTTAAAGAACTGTCAATAATGACGTTTGAGAAAATATTTTTTCTCCTGCGGCCCCCAGCTCATTTGAGTTTGAGACCCCTGGTTTATGGGATTCATATTCATAATAAAAATAAAGTGTTTAAATAAATTTTACTCATTTACAATTCCTAATTCATGAAGATAAAATGAACATTAATATTAATGCATGAGAAATATTGTTCATTGTTATTTCTAAACACAAATGTTCTTTTAATGGTTTAATCTCACCATGCCATCAGTGAAATACTTGCAGCTCATCTTGATGAACTTGACGGTGGCTGGACTCTCGTCTTCAGACAGAGGCGACGCTTCTCTGCGCACAGGCCGCGCAAACCTGCTGCTCGATTCCCCGACCTGTCAGCGCACACACACACACACACACACACACACACACATCAGTGCTGTCTGATACAAAGTCAGCAGAAACTCATTAATTATTCATGATGCTTAATCTCAAACGCCTCAGAATGCGGTAACTGGAAAAGAAAGAACTTTAAAAGGCTCTGATACACTTCGAAATCGAAGAACAAACGTGTTCTTTGAACTGATGATGTCATAGGTGGGTGTGGCTTTGAGACCCCGCCTTCTTCGGGTGGAAATATTTATGGTTCATTTCTTCTGTTCAGACGTCCATGAGTGAAAACAAACACTGGAGAGCCGCTTTATAGCAGAAACTGGAGAGTAATTCTATTTGAAAGCAACACTGGCCGCGTTTACACTGACCTTAACAATACGACTATCAATCGAACTACACCAACTGCAATGAACTGACCAAATCTGATTAAACGTTAACTTTATTTAGCAAGCATGTAAACGTTACTTTCAGATTCATGAATCATTACTTTCTTGCTTCACGTTAAGAGATGTTTTTGTGAAGTCCGTAAGGAAAAAGGTTTGTACCTTCTCTGCCGACTGTGATGTCGTGAGACGTTCAGAGGAACCGTTGAGCTGAGAGCCGCCCACTGATTGGTCCACATCAGGAACAAACAATTTCTGTGGGGGATCGAGTAAAACGAGAGGTGGAGTTTCAGACTACTGGATCAGAGAGAGAATGTGTGTGTGTGTAAGAGAGAGAGAGAGTGTGAGTGAGTGTGTGTGTGTGTGTGTGTGTAAGAGAGAGTGTGAGTGAGTGTGTGTGTATGTGTGTAAGAGAGAGAGAGTGTGAGTGAGTGTGTGTGTGTGTGTGTGTGTGTGTGTGTGTGTGTGTGTGTGTGTGTGTGTGCGCGTGTAAGAGAGAGAGAGAGTGTGTGTGCATGTATGAGTGTGAGAAAGAGTGAGTGAGAGAGGGAGAGTGTGTGTGTGCGTGAGAGAAGGAGAGAGAGAGTGAGTAAGAGGGAGAGAGAGTGTGTGTGTGTGTGTGTGTAAGAGAGAGAGAGAGAGAGAGTGTGCATGTATGAGTGTGAGAGAGAGAGTGAGTGTGTGTGTGTGTAAGAGAGAGAGAGAGAGAGAGAGAGAGTGTGTGAGTGAGTGTGTGTGTGTGTGTGTGTGTAAGAGAGAGAGAGAGAGAGAGCGAGTGTGCATGTATGAGTGTGAGAGAAAGAGTGAGTGAGAGGGAGAGTGTGTGTGTGTGTGTGAGAGAGAAGGAGAGAAAGAGAGAGTGTGTAAGAGGGAGTGTGTGTGTGTGTGTGTGTGTAAGAGAGAGAGAGAGAGAGAGAGAGAGAGAGAGTGTGAGTGAGTGTGTGTGTGTGTGTGTGTAAGAGAGAGAGAGAGAGCGCGAGTGTACATGTATGAGTGTGAGAGAAAGAGTGAGTGAGAGAGGGAGAGTGTGTGTGTGTGTGTGTGTGTGTGTGTGTGTGTGTGATCACCTGTCCAGGTATGAGGCTGTGTGAGTAGAGCCGGTTCAGTTGCACCAGTTTGTTTGGAGTGATGTTGAACTTCAGAGCGATGCTGTTCAGAGAATCCGTCGCTCCCACCTGACGATCGGCACACTCACAGTCAAACCCAAAAACTACAGGAGAGTGTATGGATGAGGAAGACGAGTAAGAGCATGAACTCACGGTGTACAGCACAGTTCCTGGAGGTTTACTCCTCTCCTTCCTGCTCAGTTTACCGTGGTCTTCTGGAAGATAAAGTCACCATGAAATCAAAACAGCCAGTTTCTGTTCTTTCAAAGGAATATTGCGTTATTAATTACACACGCTTTATTCCTGCACATCATTATTACTGTTAAATTCATGCATTAATCAGAACATCTTTCTCTTCCTCTGATGATGAGGGCGGGGCAACAACCTGTCAATCACACGAGATCCACCAACCATCCAATCAAGCCCCGCCCACATCCACTCTTGATCTGAAGTGCGGCTGGAACGAAGCGCTCTCGTTTTAAGAGTCAGAGATATTTCTGCGATGAAAGGGAAGTGTTAGAACAGTGGTCCCCAACCTTTTTTGTGTTGCGGACATAATAATCGTGATAATTTGGACCGGTGGCCGCTCAAGTTTGTTTACGGGGGGGGGGGGGGGGGGGGGCTGCGCGCAAGATTGTTTAGATGGTAGATTGCCAAAGCTGCAGCGTTACAGCCGTTCGCAGCCGCTCTCGGACCGGTCTGCAAATTCGATCCGCGGACCAGTACCGGGCTGCAGAATGGGGGTTGGGGACCACTGTGTTAGAAGTTCTGCAGGCACTGACTGATCTTGATGAGAGGTCAGCGGTGTGTTTGTTGTTAGAGGTCAGTGTAAAAGTGTTTGAATCTCATCACTGTGACTGACTGATTTTTATTTGAAAAAATTGGGGGGAAATAAAAACATTTGCCCTGTTATACATGACCTCCCATGGGGATTCCTTCTTTTAATAGGAATCCCTAGGTTGTGTGTGTGTGTGTATCAGGGTGTGTCTGCGTGTGTGTGTGTGTGTGTGTGTGTATGCGAATGTGTTCTGCATTGGGGAAGTTCTATAGTCTCATGCCTACATTGGTATGTGTGTGTGTGTGTGTGTATCAGGATTTGTGTGTTTGTGTGTGTGAGTGCGTGTGTATCAGGATGTGTGTGTGTGTGTGTGTGTGTGTGCGTGCATGCGTGCGTGTGTGTGTGTGTGTGTGAGCGAGTGCGTTTGTGTGCATGTGTATCGGCTGTGTGTGTGTGTATCAGAGTGTGTGTGAGCGAGTGAGTGAGTGTTGGTATGTGTCTGTACTGTGTGTGTACACATGCAAATGTGTTCTACATTGGGGAAGTTCTACAGTCTCATCCCTTCACTGGTATGTGTGTGTCTGTAATGTGTGTGTGTGTGTGTCTGTAATGTGTGTGTGTGTGTGTGTTGTGTAAGTGTGTGTGCTTTCTCCATTGGGGAAGTTCTATAGTTTCGTCCCTTCACTGGTATGTGTGTGTGTGTGTGTGTGTGTGTGTGTGTGCGCGCGCATGCGCAGTCTCGTCCCTTCACTGGTATGAAGTGTGTGTTTTATATATTTTTGACAAATTAAAAACATTCCTCACATTCCCTTCATTTCTATGGCTGTCAAATTCACCCCAGAGGGAAGGATGTGTTACTCGAATCCAGTCAATATTTTTGTGTATTCCTATTTCAAGTGTGAAATAAAATAAATCAAAAAAAATAAAAATCACTCAAATTATTTTGGGTCAAAATAAATAAAATGACCCGAGGAAAGGATGAGGTTAAAACAAAATATAAATATTAGATGAAAAATCTTATTTCTAAAGATGTAAACTTTAGAATAAACTTTATTTTAATATTATATACTCAGTAAAAAAGTGTTAAAATAAATGTTACAATTACTACAAAATAAAACAAATAGATATAAAAATAATAGAAAAATTCATAAGTAAATGTGTTTAATAAAAAAACTAACTAAATTAAAGACAAATAAAAATGAGAAATGTTTAAATAAAGTGTTTAAAGACTACAATTACTAAAAACAACAACAAAATAACAGATGACAAATGCTCAAAACAAAATAACTTAATGAACATATGAAAAATAAAAGCTAATTTAAAAATGAATAAACATGAAAGAATAAATAAATACTCATACCTAAATAAATAAATATGAATAAATAATAAATCATACCTAAATAACTGAATAAATATGAATGAATAAATAAATACTCATACCTAAATAAATAAATATGAATAAATAATAAATCATACCTAAATAACTGAATAAATATGAATGAATAAATAAATACTCATACCTAAATAAATAAATATGAATCAAATAAATAAATTATTGTACATAAATATGAATAAACACTTTTCCTCCATCTGCTGCAGCTGAAGAACAACATGAGCTGTTGAACAAAAGCATTTAAAGCCTCATAAAGCGCTGTTGTTTGTCCAGTGACATCAGCCAGTGTAACGACATACACCAAACATAAAGAACAATACGAGCGTCATTCAACACCGCCGCGCTCCTCTGAAACTAGACACACGACACCTACAGCAAGCACACGTCCCAACATGCATGCGAGAGATATTCAACACGCATTCATAACTCTCATTCTATGGTTACTTAAAAACACGAAACGCTGTTTATTTCATTTCCCAATCATCCTAGATTCCTTCTTTCCAAATTCACGGTTTTTATATCACAACATATAATTGCAGATAAACAAAATAGCGCAATGTCAGTTTTTTCCAGTATCATGAAACCCTACTCTAATATCAGTGTATCATGCGAAAGAAAAGGGATCATTCAATCTACAGTCTCACACAGCCAGATCTACACAGTCTGCATCGGTCCACACGATGCCCGTGAATTGCACATATTAATATATTTGCTCTCATCATTGAACGGCGTCGGGATGTTCATTAACATTATATCTCAGCGAAAGTATTTCAAACTTCTTTTTACTTCTTTTACTTATACAGTAATACCTTGAGATACGAGAGTCCCGACATACGAGTTTTCCCGAAATTCAAGCTTTTGAGCAATTTTTTGCTTTGAGATACGAGTAAAGATTTGAGATACGAGCAGCTGACAGACGCTGTGACGCTAGAGGTGTTCAAGCACTCGGAGCAGCTCAAGCGCCTCACTCCTTCACTTCACGTGTTCGTCGACTAAAACGTAAGAGTTCGCGGAGCAAAAACAGCAGTCGAGCGCGTGTGGGGAACGTTCGGAGATGTCATGCGCACGAGGGATTAAAATAAGCTTGCGGGCTCCCGTTTTTCCATTGTTATTCGCATTAAGGAAATTGTTCAGATGGAGTTTTAAATAAAACAGAATTCAAATACAAACAATCATGGCATAATTTAACAATCATACATATATTTGTGTTGAAACAGCAACTAGGGCCTGATTCACTAACAAACCCTCTTTTAAAAACCAAGTCAGGATTTACTGAAAGGGTTATTTTTGCTGCTGATCTTATTGCATATGCGTTAATTTGAGTTTATCTTTCAGACGCAATATTTACGTGAGGTGAGCGTTTAAATTAATCACGGCAGGTGATTTACTAAGGTTTGCGCTAGTCAGTTTTCTTGTATTTGCCGCCCAAAAAACACGTCTTACATCAGATACTTATTTGCGCTGCTCTTGTAGATTGTGTTGGTCGTTATGGAAACGATTCGGCGCTGAACTTTCCACTCACATCTGTGCTTTTCTTTGCCTCGTTTAGTAAATTTACATCTACATTCCTGCATTTATCAGCTGCTTTTATCATCGCATTCAAGAAACGCATTGATATTCTAATCAGTTCTTGCTTTCCCTGGGAATCGAACCCATGACCTTGATGTTGCAAGCGCCGCACTCTACTGTTAGACACACAGGAAAGCTTAATCTTAAAGCTTAATTTATCACCAATTGCGTTTTGATTGGCGTCTCGTGTCAATGATCTGATCTTATGCAAGTCTGTGGGATTTTATTTTGCACCAGGCAAAACTTATCTGGTTTAGTAACGCAACTTCCTTAGCAAACAGAGGTGACCTTTGACTGTGTCTGCAGTTCATGTGTGTGTCGCGTCACAGCGCCGAGCCTCTTCCTGTCTGTCAGACTCAGATAAACAACAGACTCGCAGCTCATCTGCTGGACACTTCCTGTGATCCCCACAAACACACCACAGGTCACATGACCTCAACATGAATTCATTTACTTTCTTTAGAGACATTCCTGGTCAAACTGTGAACAATTCAGGAGCCAAATTCATAATCTTGCATCAAAATGCAATAAATGGCTCTAAACCTGGTGTTTCTGCTGTTGTAATCGAGTTCACGCAAGTACGGGACACAATTTATTAACACTAATAAAAATAAACTGTTCAAAATGAAATAAAAACCCACCAACAGAATATTCGGTTTAACTCAGATGATTTTATATCATTTTATGGATTGGATAAAATTTTTATTTTTTATTTTTTTAATTGTTGCGAACAATTAGGACAAATTTTAGGATTATTTGGCTATAGAATAATAATAAAAATTCCTATTATTATTATTACTACCGTAAAACTATAAAATAAAGTATTTAAGAAGAATATAAAAATAATAAAAACATTTTACATTACAATGGTAAAATTATAATACTAATATTACATGATTTAATCAATAAAAATAAACAAATATTTGACGAATATAATTTTATATAATTTCATGGATTGGATACAAAAAAAAAAAGATTTCGAGGGGTGAACAATTTGGACAAAATTTTATATATTTTTTATTTACATGTGTGTAATTTTGTAATTATTTGGCTGTAGAATAATAATAATTCCTATTATTATTACTGTAAAATTCTAAAATCAAGTATTTAATTTTTTTTATAATAATACAAAAATTACTTTACAACTGTAAAATTATAATACTAATATTACATGATTTAATCAATAAAAATAAACAACTATTTGATGAATATAATTTTATATCATTTCATGGATTGGATAAAAATAAAAAAGATTTCGAGGGGTGAACAATTTGGAAAAAAAAAATATATTTTTTTATTTACATGTGTGTAATTTTGTGATTATTTGGCTGTAGAATAATAATAATTCCTGTTATTATTATTTTTACTGTAAAATTACAAAATCAAGTATTTCATAAAAATAATAATGATACAAAAACTACTTTACAACTTTAAAATTATAATACTAATATCTATGGCTGCCTTATTTGTTCATTATCAAATAGTAAACCATCAAACTTTTATTGAGCGCTATTCTCAAGCGCTTTTGATTAAAAGTATGTAAGGACGTTTTGTCTTCTTATTGGTCTGAATGTTTACCCGATCTGTCATTTTGTCCTCTCTTGTTTTTCTCGAGCTGTTCTCCCTCCGCTCTCCTCTCCTGAGATCGTCCAATAGGATCAGGCTCCCGGATGACGGGCGTCTTTGACTCCATATCCGATTGGATCTGCTCAGCATCCGCCTTTTCCGGTTGGCTCTGCTTCGGCTGCCGTTTCTTCTTCAGCCTGCAGAACAAATTATAAACTTCATCATCAGCTCTGTCAAAACAGAGAGAGAGATACCATCTTAAACAGATCAATGGAGAGAGAGAGACAGAGAGAGACAGAGAGAGAGAGAGATAGAAAGAAAGAGAGAGGAACTTGAGGAAGAGATTCTCTAACGGTGAATGACGGTGGAGGGAAACTGATCGATCAAAGTGACAAAGCTAAAGCTGCAGTAAAAGACAATAGCTGCAATAACACACACACACTCACACTCACACTCTCGCACACACACACACACACACACACACACACACACACACACACACACACACTCACTCTCTCACACACACACTCACACTCACTCAATCTCTCTCTCTCTCACACACTCGCACTCACTCTCTCACACACACACACACACACTCACACTCACTCAATCTCTCTCTCTCTCACACACTCGCACTCACTCTCTCACACAGACACACACACACACACTCTCTCTCACACACACTCACTCACTCTCTCACAAAGACACACACTCACTCTCTCTCTCTCTCTCACACACACACTCACTCACTCACTCGCACACACACACACACTCACTCTCTCTCTCACACACACTCACACATTCACTCACACAGACACACACTCACTCACTCACTCACTCTCTCGCACACTCACTCACTCTCTCGCATACTCACACACACACACACACTCACTCTCTCTTGCACAAACTCGCTCTCTCTCTCACACACACACTCACTCAATCTCTCTCTCACACACTCACACTCACTCTCTCACATAGACACACACTCACTCTCTCACACAGACACACATTCACTCTCTCACACAGACACACACTCACTCTCTCGCACAGACACACACTCACTCTCTCGCACACTCACTCACTCACACACACTCACTCTCACACAGACACACACATACATACACACTCACACTCTTGCACACTCACATTATCACTCACTCTCACACAGATACACACACACACACACACTCTCACTCACTCAGTCACACTCTCTCACACACTTTTAACTAATAACTGGAGCACTGATGTGAAGCACAAATGAAGGTGTAAGTGAAGCACGTTTCCTCTGAGGTCGCAGCATCGTGAGTCTGAGAGTCCTGGTGGATTGTGGGTAAGCGTTTCTGTCTGAATAACGTGAAAATCTTGCTCTCCAGACACTTAAAGTGCAGCACTGCATCACAAGACTGAACCAACAGCATCAAAGCTCACGCTAAAATTATATTCAAGAGCAATGAAAGATTTTAAGTCGGTAACTTAGTGATCTAAAACTATCACATCTTCATTTGATGTGAATTATGATATTTCATGGTGCGTTTTGTCCTTTTTGGAGCGTTATGACGCATTTACTAGATGTTTTATCTTCAGTATTCAAGCTTAATGGAATCAAACTCATGATCAACATTTATATTACAGGAGATAAAGAGTCATAAAGGTTTGTATGGAAGCCGTTTCTTTCACCTAAGAAAACAAATCATGCTTTGGTAAGTAATCATAACAATCATAATCAAAAAACATGTTATCAGCATTTCCTCTTTCACAGTTGTGGCTTTTTATCTAATACTTTTGACTAATAAGACTATTTTTTTATAAATAAACTAATAAACACTCATAATTCCAATAATTATTATTATTACTAAGCATAACATAATTTTGACCTTTTATGTCATAATGTAATTGTTCCATATTTGATGTCATAATCAAGGCTTTTATCTCATAATTTTGAAAGTTTATGTCATAATTCCATTTTTATGTCAGAAGTATGATGCTTATATCATATAAGTCATTTGATATATTTTATCATAATAACAATGATTTTTTTTTTTTTTTTAAATTCATAATTTTGACCCTGTATGTTATAATTACGACTAATTTTTATGATGTCATGTGTCTTTTAATGTCATTATTATTACTTGCTTATAGTTTGGATTTGTTTTGTCATAAAAAGTCTAGATTATGTGATGAAAGCCGTTATGTCAATTCTATTGCTTTTATCATAGTTTGAACTTTTTATGTCATAATTTAGATATTTATCTCACAATTTAGAACTTTAGTTATAATTATGACTTCTTCCCTCATAATAACGGCTTTAACATCATAATATTCTGTCTTAATTATGACTCTTCTATCACAGTTTCAACTTTTTATGTCATAATAATGATTTGCCAAAACATTCGATCGTTTGCTGCGTCTTATGTGGCAGAAATTTGCCTTCATAAGTTTGGAGAGTCATTCAAATAATGACAGAAAGGTAATTTTGGGGTGAAGAATTTCTCCCACCAGTAACATCTGTTAGTAAAAATATCTTAAACCTGGTGGTCATTACCACCATTTCCAGCTCACATGACACCATCGCGCTCTCACTTCCCGTCAAGAGTTTCCTGTGCAAAATCTGTGCGTTTGACAGAGTTATGTAAACCCAGCGCTCTTCATCTCACCTGGCGAAGTATCCAGGCCTCTTCTCCGTCTTCTCCATTACGGCTCTTTCCACTCCAGTATCCAGACCTCTCCTTCACAGAGCAACGTTGTTTGAGCGTTCCTGTCTTCACCAAGACACAAACAGAGCTGAAGGGAGATGAATATCAGACCCTGAACAAACTCACCCTCGTTTTTAGCCGAGGGTCAAAGGGTCATAGAGTTAAATGCAATAAGCCCATCAGATCACAGTAGGAAAACTGTCAATTCTGGCCCGATCCGGCAAGGAAGAGCTTGTTTTTTAGGGGTGAAGCCATCAGATCACCATCTTAACTGTTAAGACACTGATTTCAGTTCGAGATCAACAAAGCCAGTGTTTGTTTAGAGATAAGCACAGGTTAGATTGAGCCAAAGCATCAGTTTACTGACTGATACCTCAAATCAATCCGCTTCTGATGGCAGATATCCTCCTATTTAACAGGGACTGAAAGCATAATCTAGCACGTATTTTATATCACTTTACGCGCATGCATGCAAAATGACGTCACGTGCATCACGTTACAGTTGATCTGTCACATGCATATCAAGATACAACAACATATGCATGATAGAAACATGACATCATGCATAACTGTATTGATCTTGATCGATGTACAGGCCGAATGCTGTGCTGTTATAGGAATTTTGCGTGCATTTGTAACGCGGTCCTGCCATGCATCTGTTTTGAACGCGAATAAGGATTAAAGGGATACATTGTATCTCCTGCATGAACTGCATGCGCATGTGTGAAGAAACAATAACCCACCTGAACAAACACTACATCCCTGAGGATCCAGCAGCTTCACTTCCTGACTTTATATCCTGTGAATGCTGTTGTTCTGCGTTTGGATGAGAATGAGGATGTGCTGTTGTTGATGTAAACACGCTCACATGCAGATCGGGCTAAAAGGCTAAAGCTAAAGGTATTAAAGTCCTTCCATATCCAGATTCACAGCGGATTCCGACTGTTTCTTCATATATTTCGGGAATATCGACGTCTGCCCTCGGGACTTTGACCCGTTGTATTGCAAGTCAATCGTCAAAATCGCTTGGTGTGCGTGTTTGGGTTTGCAAATTGAAATATTAACGTATTCATATCTAAATTTAAATGATGATTTTCTCATAGGTCGAAGTCCTTTTACACCACGCCCATTGTTCCGTATGATTGACAGGAAAAGAGGAAACGCCCCCAACTGTGTGTGTTTTTGAGAGAGAGAAGAGAGAGAGAGTGTCTCTGTGTCTCTGCTCTGTGTGTATGTGTATGTATACAGTGACTCTTATACAGGCGTCCATAAATTATTGGGATTTTTACACCATTTTGTCTAGTAGCCTATTTTATTTTGTTGCAATTTTAGTGCTTTTTAATTTGTATTTTTTTTTTTGTTTAATATAAACATCAAAATATCATTGTTTACAATGACAAAAATTGAAAAACAAGTGTGACAACTTGCCCCAACCTATAATACTCTTGTCCTGAGCTCAACTTAAATGGTTGTAATTCATGAATGCTTTGGACTGCAGGCCTAAAGTTGTTCTGTTCTATAGGCATTCAGCAGATTATTATATAAAAAAATGAAAGTGTAAATGTGTTATAGAAGTGCTTTTTGTAAAGCAACTGTACTGGAAGGGGAAGGGATGAGTGAGGATTCAAATGCAGGGAGTAAAGGTTTATTTTATAAATTTAGTTTATTTAGTTTATTTTTTATGAAATCCTAGCCTGGATTTATGTTGTGTGTTTGTGTGGTTGGCGGTCGTCCGTGAGGGGCTGCCGCCAATACTTTTATTTTATGTTCGCCGGTTCCTGCCTCCTTCCTCCCTGAAAAAAGAGCTTTGCTACAGCGGATAAATGAGGGAGAACAGGTGGGGCTAATCCAGTGCTTCTCAATTATTTTCTGTCACGCCAGCCCCCCCCCCCCCCCCCCCCCTTGGAAGAAGTAAACATTTTGCACGCCCACCTCCCCCCATTTTGGAACTTTCGCCTTATTGTTTCCATGACGATGCGTCATACTTGTCACGTGACATACCGCAGTCACAAAAAGCGCTGTATAATAGATAGATCACATTTATTTTGTTGTTTCTTTTTTATTCAAAATAGTGACCAATGTGTTGGCTCTGTTATCAACTACCTGATATTCAGATTCTCAGAAATGTGGAAGTGAATGTGTTTTTACTGGGACTACTTGTCTTCCTCATCTATATGCCATCACTAGGATCCATTATTCAAAAACATGGGTTCTTATCACTGCTATCATCTAAATACTGGAATGCCTCAGGGTTCAGTGTTGAGACCATTTCTCTTCCTCATCTACCAGTACATGCCATTACTAGGATCTATCATTCAAAAACATGGGTTTCTTATCACTGCTGTTATCTAGATACTGGAGTGCTTCAGGGCTCAGTATTAGGACCACTTCTCTTCTCCATCTACTTGCCATCATTTGGATCTGTCATTCAGAAACATGGTTTTTCCTATTACTGCTATGATGATGACACACAACTCAGCCTCTCATTCCATCAAGATGATCTGACTGTAGCTGTATCTATTTACAAATAAACAACTAAAACCTTGCTACATGAACTATGTAATGTTACTTTAATAGCGGTTCTTGGCGGTAATGGCTTCAACTGTTTTTTTGTGGGATTCTGCGACATACATGGTTGATTTCTTGATTTCATTCAACAATTAAGTGATTCTAAAGTTTTTTTGTCTACTGAGATTTCTTGAAAGACATTTTTTGGCAGAAAAATCCAAAAACACATTAAATAACAGTACAACCCACTGAAAAGATGCATGTCTATCTTTTACAGCCTCACTTTCATTCCTGTTAAAGAGGGCACTGCTGTGAACATGGTCTACGAGGTTTTCTATATATATATATATATATATATATATATATATATATATATATATATATATACATACAGTGATACCTCGGTTTACGAGTGACTTAGTATACGAGCAAACCGGTGTACGAGTATTGTATCGGTGTGCGAGAAAAATATTCCCTCACCCACACGCATTTTTGTGTGGAAAAGTCCTAATCCTCCGCATCTTTGTGCACATTTTTACTGGAAATATCCTAATGACAGCCTCTCATAAAACAGTCACACGGTTTCAACCCCTTTATCACCCCTTAACTCGTTCATTTTCTCAGCATTACTCGGTTTGGCTGCATCATTCACCACAGTGATACCGTAAGTTATTTACAGCGGTTTTACCTCGTGTTGTTAACATGAATTAATTGTGATCGATTAAGAAAGAATCCTCACTCCAAGCAGTAACTGTCACGGTTCATGAATTCATTGTCTCCTAGTTCTGCCTGTGTGTGTGGTCACAGAGCACTGTCACACCTGATTCTCATATTATCTGCCTATTTAGTTCACTTCTCTCCAGTCTTGTGTATGTCCGCGCGTTCGTTCACGGCTCCCCATCTCCCGTTTTTCCTTGCTTTCCCCGCTCCTCCCTCATCTCGTCTACTCCACGCACGCTGCTCAAAGCTGAAGTGCATTACAGTAAATTGTCAAGTATTTTTAGAGTTTAATTGTCAATTATTAATTAGTATTTTTATGAGATCTTAATGGTTATAATTTTAACTATAATTAATTAAAAAATTTTTTTAAAAATATTTAAAATGGGCATTTATGGTCGTGTGGAATGAATCAATTGATTTTTAGTGCATTCTTATGGGGAAAATTGTTTTGGTGTATGAGCATTTTGGGTTACAAGCTCGCTCTTGGAACGAATTAAACTCGTAAACCGAGGTATTACTGTATATAGATAGATATACCGAGAGAGAGAGCTTAAAAATAGTCTATTTTTAACTCTTTATGCCAAAAAGTTTTTAAATAAGGAGAAATGTTTTAACCAACTTTTTGAACATAGACAAGAGAAATTGAAATTAAATATTTGTAATTCATGAATACTTTAGACCCACAGTTGGTCTCTTTTTATAGAATACACTTTACATTTTAATGTTGTTAAATGAAAGAACTTAGCAAATAAAACCGTTGTTTTTAGAAGTTAAAGTTTTCTGTAAAGCAAATTTGCTGTACTTAGCATTTTTTATACAACATTTTACAAAACATATTAGCATCTAAAGCTTTAAAATCTAAGTCTGACCAATTTGTGCTCAAAATTTAAAATTGACATCACTAAAATTGCAATTTTAAATTGCGATTTTCTTTAGCCGCTTTACCAAAAACAGCCACCGGATGAAACACAAAATCCACATTCTCACTAATCTTAATTAGGCTATACAAGAAAAATGACCATAATATAAAATGTAAATTATATATCTTTAATTTTTTCACATTACCACATTAACCGCTTTTAATCAATTGTTGTATATTAGAATGTATTACCATAACAAAAGGACACAGATACACTTTTATTTTTGTTGATGGTTTGCATTAAAATGATAATTTCAGAGTTGAGGAACTCCAGCCACCATCTCACTCTCAATCCCGCACTCATCACGGCCTCTCAGGATCTTAAAATAACCTGGAAAAGACAGAACATAATGTAATCATAATGTCATGATAATTTCCACAAAATATATCAGAAACTTGAAACATAAGAAACCATTATATAAAGTATGCACTATTATTATTTATAACTTTTACATTAATGTATTTTTAAATAATGAATTATTGTACTTATTATACATTAGAATTATTATAGATTAATAATATAATTATATATTATTTATATGTATATAATATTATTATTATAATTATTATTATAAATACTATATTATTATAATTATTACAAATATTTAAATAATATTGCATATTTTATTTAATAGTCTATATGTATATATATATATATATATATTATATATATATATATATATATATATTATAAAAATAATGCACAATTATAATTTATAATAATTGTATTCTTACATTAATTATTGTAATTGTCATAATTCATTTCCAGAATACTAGCAAAACATTAAAATAAAATATTATATAAAATCTACACTATAATTAGTAAAATAATGTAATACATAATTTTATTGTTAATAATAATAATTATTATAATTTACAGAATATACAATTTAATAAACAATTATTAAAACCATTTATTAAAATATAAGAAAATAAGTAAATGTAATATTATTCAAATCATTTATAATATATTATTCAATAATAAATTACAGTATCTATTTTAAATGCTAAGTATTATAAATAAGTAATTATTATAAATAATTTATTATCATTGTAACAATTTCCACAAAATGCAATAGAAACTATTAAAATGGGTTTTGTATATACAGTGGAGTTCACTTATCTCGACTCACGGTTAACTCGCCAATACTATTATGTCGACGTTTTTGAAGTGGAACCGCCAAACTCCCTATTTGTGTTGTTTTCGATTCTTTAATGTCGAAATCTAATATCTCGAGCACGAAACTAATTAGCGTACCTAGTCCACTGCGCATGCGCTGAGTTTGGCTTGCACGTGATATATGTTAATATATGTAATATATGATACATGGGTTATCTCGATGCTTTTTTGCAACCCTGAGGCCGTCAACATAACCGAACTCCACTGTGTGTATGTAATATATATATATATATATATATATATATATATATATATATATATATATATATATATATATATATATATATATAACATGCCAAATGCAATATTGTTGTAATGTATAATAATTACATGAATGCATTAAATATTAAATAATAAATCATTTCACTTATTATAAATTATAATTATTATACATTGTAAGGAACTGTTATTAAGTTTAACTAATTTTAATTAATAAATAAGTTTAAGTATAAGAAGTAATTATAAAATATGCAATACAATGACATGTGTTCTTAAATAACGAATGATTGTAATTATTCCACAGATTGTTGTAATAGTGCCGCAGTGCATCATGGGATTGGCTCTCACCCTTGTCGCCCCAGTCGGAGTTCCAGGAGTTGGCCACCAGCCAGTACGGCGTTCCCTTCTCTTCTCCCCAGCCCAGGATCTTCACGGCATGGCCGCCCAGGACGGAGCCGGTCACGTGCTGGTAAACGCCTGACAGACCCGACAGAATCACTGACACGTTCTGCAGAGGACGCTTACAAACACACAGATGGTTTCTCACCCGTCTTGTAGAGCAGAAAGTCCTCGTAGACGGTGAAGGCCGCTTCCACCGGACCGTTGTTGTAGAGTTCAGTCATGATCTGCTGCGGGTCCGAGGGAAGGTTGTACGCTTTATAGCCTTCGGGGGAGACGTGGGTCAGACCGGGACGTTACAGGTGACCAGTGAAGATGAAGCTGAACTCACCGAAGTGCTTGTCCTGTTTGTAGGGAACGCTGTACTGCGGGATACAGGCGGCGTCACACTGCGGTGTGTCCTGCTCCCCGGAGCACGGCGGGCGCGAGCCGTTCACATGATGCTCGCAGGGCGGGAGGCTGTAGGGTCTGCAGCCTACAACACATCCACAAACTCACAAACTAGTCCATCTTCTCAGTATTTCATTCTTTTTATTTGAATATTGTTATTTTAATTTTAGATTTTGTTTTTAAAATTTATTTAGATATTTTATTGTTTTGTTTTGCAATTTAGTAAAAAAAATACTTAACTATGTTATTATTTTGTTATTTATTAGTGCTTTTTATCATGTAATTTGTGCATATTTAATTTCATATTCAACATATTTGTTCATTTATTTTATTAGTAAATTTTCTTTATTATATTTTTTATTAGTTGTTATTTTAATGTTGTTTTTCATATGTTTTTTTAATTGTTTTTTTTTTCAATAATAAATCTTTCCAGTATTTGTTTTATTATTTATTTCAGATTTTTTCATTTTACTATTTTTCTTATAACATTTTATCTTATTGTATTTTATTATTTATTTATTTTGTATATTGATTATTTAGTTATTTTGTTTTTTACTTTAATATTTTGGTATTTTATTTTATTTTTGTTTTTATTTATTTGAATGTTTAATTTTTTCTTCTTTTTATAAATTAGACTTTATTGGATTATTTTGGTATTTTATTTTATCATTAGATTTTTTTAAATATATTTAATTTATCTTATTTCCTATTATCTTTAGTTTATTTTAAAATTGTATTATTTAATAATTACTTATAATATTATTTTAAATTGTATTTATTTTAATTATATTATTTAATATTTAGTTTTTTTACATTTGTTTTGTTTCGTAATTTAGTAAAAAAAAAAACTGTTATTATTTTGTTATTTATTATTGCTTTTTAATGTAATATTATCATATTTGTTTATTTGATTAGTAATACTTTTTTAAATGTTTTTTATTAATTGTTATTTTATATTTTTTGCAATTGAATTATTTAATAATTTTTTCAATGTTAAATTTTTTTAATTTATTTAGTATTCGTTTTATTATTCGATTTTATTGATTATTTTTGTATTTTATTTTATCGTTAGATTTAAAAATATATATAATTTCCTATTGTTTTTTAATTTATTTAAAACATTTATTATTTAATATTTTGTTATTTAATCATTTTTATTTTAATATATTTATTGCATTATTCCAGTGCACAAACGGCATTATTGTACCAAACTTTTATAGGCTCCTCGAGTCATTGCACTCTTTTTTGCAGAACTCAGATGACGAGCTTCAGTACATTAATTCTTAATGAAAGGCTGTAAAGATCCGGAAGAGATATTGGCTGCTCTAATCCAGACTCACCCACACCGGAGTCATACAGGCCTCCGGTCACCAGGCCGGATTTAGTCCAGTAGTCCCACGCTTCAGCCGGATAGCCTCCGGAACACCTGCCGCGCCAGAAAGCATTAATACAGATGTTATGAGTAAGTAGACGTAACGCAGTTTGTCCAGTAAAGGCCCGTTAACACCCCAAACCATCCCTGTAATGATATGAGTGAGTGTTGGTTGTGGATGGGACGCACCCGAAGCCGCACTGGTCGCAGCAGGACAGCAGGTCTTCCGCCGAGATCTCCACCGATACTTTTCCTTTGCTGTGGATGCAGATGCGGTCAGACATGGCCTCGGCCGCACCTAACGCCTGCGAGACACACACACACATTCATCCACAGACTGTATGACTGTAAGAGTGTCGGCGCTTGTGCTCAATTTGAAATCCATCAGATCAGATTTGAAGGTGTTCCCCAGGGCTCTGCGCTTGGTCCATTACAATTCATCATTTATTTTACTACCTCTGGGTCGGATCTTTTATCAACATGAGTTTAATTCTTATTTCTACGCTGCTGACATCCAAATATATGCTGTTTGCAATCCTGCTCCATTCACTCAAACCAATAACATCTCCACTTGTGTGTGTTTGAGAGAGAGAGTGTGTGTGTGTGTGTGGGTGTGTATGAGTGTGAGTGTGTGTATGAGTGTGAGTATGAGTGTGTGTGTATGAGTGTGAGTGTGTGTGTGTATGAGTGTGAGTGTGTGTATGTATATGAGTGTGTGTGTATGAGTCAGTGTAAGTGTGAGTGTGTGTATGTGTGTGTGTGTTTGTGTGTGGGGGTGGGTGTGTATGAGTGTGTGTGTGTATACTAACTCAGATCGGTTAATTGCAGGACAAATTCCAAGTATGTGTAACCTATTGCTGTTCTGGTTTTCTTATTGCATCTACTCTGTAAAGTGTGTGTGATCAGTGGACAGGCTCTCTATGAGTCCAGCGTTACCCAGCAGGATCCGCAGGAACCCTGATCCCGGATCTGCCCGATGCTCTTGCAGTGCGGCCACTCGGACCGCGGGTCGAAACTGTCCGGAAGCTTCACGTCGGCGGCGTGTTTCACCCTTCAGACACAGAAAACACTTGTGAGTTTCCCATATCAGATGAAGCATGAAGTGCTTTGGATAAACATCCTGAAAATCAGGCCTATTTTAAGAGCTTTTTTCCATTATGACATTATTATTTAGTGAGAATTTGACCATTTTTTATCCCTAAATTCTCATTATTGTAATTAATATTCATTTAGTTAATGAAGTCAAGTTTTTGTTATTTCTCATTATTTAATGTAGTGTATTTTTCATTATTTATTCATTCATTCATTCATTCATATTATAGCAGCATTAATTAAAGGCTGTACAATAAATATTACCATAACATATTAGTATTTTAATATATAAATTATTTTTATATTTTCATACTTAAAATTTAGTTCCTTCAAATAATATTTCTATTTATTCTATTTCTTTGAGGTGCAGTGTTTGTCATTATTTGTCATTATTTATTTATTTGTTGTTGGAATTTGTGTAAATTCTTATTATTTATTTATTCATTTATGTGCATATAAATGCAAGTCAACATGAATTAAAAAATAAATATAATGTAAATGAACTAAATTGCACTAAATGTAAATGTAATTTACAAAAAATGTAAATTATATATCTGTTTCATGATGTAATTATATTTTAATGGCTTATTTAATTATTAATGTATTTTATTTTAGAAAGCATTAATCATGTCAGTGAAATACAGTTTTATTTTTGCTTATTTTCAATTAAATGATGCGTGTAAAACTCAGAAGTTGTTGCAACACAATAAATAACAGACTGAACTGTACAAACGAACAGTAATCAATCGTATCAGTAAGCAGATTAACTGCATTCATGTGTGTTCTGAACACAAGCAGCAGAAGCAGAGCTGCGTCACACACACACACACACACACTGGTCTGTGATCAGTGTTAAAGAGCGGCCCTCACGTGTCGGGCAGTCGGGGGCCCTTCAGCAGCGTCCCACAGAGAGACTTCACATATCCCGAGCCCACGTTCTGGAAGTTCTCACCCGCCTGTGAAGAAACACAAGAGGAAGAGGATAAACAGCTGCTTCTGGCTCATTTCTGCAGCGCTTCCATCTGAATCTCTGTAAATTATCATTGTTATTTATTTATTTATTCACATAAATTAAGTGCAAGTCAACACTGATTAAAGATTACTAAATAAAAATATATATGTAAATGTACTAAATTGCACTAAATGAAAATAAAATTGACCAAACTTTTCAATGACATATCTTTAATTTTCATAACAAAATGAAAATTCAGTTTTTAATGGCTTGTTAAATGTCTTATTTATGAAATGTCATTTATTAAAAGATTAATTTATTATAAGGCTTCTTTATTAAATGGCTTATTTCTGCAGCGCTTCCAACTGAATTTGTGTAAATCCTCATTATTTATTCATATATTAATGTAATTGAAGTGCAAGTCAACATTAAAGATTACAAATACTGTATATATATATATATAAATAATTGTACCAAATTGCACTAAATGTAAATGTAATTTACAGAAAAACATAATGAGAATTAAAGTTTTAATGGCTCATTCAATTATGAATGTATTTTATTTCAGAATGCATTATTCCATGCCAGTGAAACTTCTTACCGTCCACGTGGTTCTGGCGGCGTTAACGGTGTTGACCATGTCATGTGACGCACAGCTGACGGTCAGCAGGAAGAACTGACCCAGCACACAGAAACGCAGACTCATCCTGCCGGACTCAACACTGTCACTGAACACTCCTCAAATAAAACGATTTAAAATATTTATAGCTAAATTACAAATAAAACTATTTTGAGTAAAATAAAAAAAAGACAATTTGATTAAACAGTCCTGTAATATTCATAATAAAATATAAATAAATAAAAAGTATGCTTAACTGCGCTAATGTTTGTAATATTTATATGAATTAAAAGCACAAAAAAGGACTATTAACTAAAAATAAAATAAAAACATTTAAATTAAATTCAAATAAATTAAATTGTTTTGAGATTTAAATAAAAAATTGTTACATGTATATGAAAGTAAATTAAGACGTTACATTAATTAAAAATATAAAATAATTAAATGACAAAATTTAAATAGAAAGACTAAGAATAGAATATTAATAATCAAAAATATAAAGGAGATAATCTACATCTAAACCAATTAAAAACACACAAAATTATTTAAAATAAAAGTTTAAAATAACATTGTTACAATTACCATGCGTGATTAAAAATTAAAATGAAAGAAATCAAAGCAATATTTGATTAATCATACTTGAAATATGTAAAGACTAATAAAAAGTTGACATTATTCATAAAAAACATTTAAATCTAAATTAAAACGATTTTTTAAATAAAAAATAATACTATTTTAAATATAATATTAATTATATTTAAATATATTATAAGTATATTAAATATATTTATATTATTAATATTTTTTTTTATTATTTCATTGCAATATTTGATTAACCAAACATTCATATGAATAACTACGACTAATATACAAAAATATATTCATATTCGATAAAATAAAAAATATTTTGAACTACAAAATAAAGATGTTTAAAATATTTGATTAATCATACTTGAAATATGTAAAGACTAATAAAAAGCTGACATTATTCATAAAAAAACATTTAAATTAAAAATAAAGTTTTTAAAAATTAAAACTCATTAGAATTTCATTGCAATATTTAATTAACCAAATAATATTAATATGAATAAACAACTAATAAAAATTTAAAATAGAAAATATATTTATATTCGATAAACTTATTTGATAAAAGTATTTGATAAACCCAATTTAGTCCATAAACGTTACATTTAAACAACGATGCTACACTTTTCACAGTTGTTAAAGCTGTATTTCCAGATCTGAAACACTAATATGGTGAAAGCAGACTTTACCTGAAGATCAGCTCGTGTTCAGAGTCCTGAATGCACAGAAGTGCAGACGCACTCGTTATAAACCCTCGTTAGGCAGAGAGTCTTGTGACGAGCGTCAGGCGCTTTAACAGCCGTCACAAGACCAGCAAAGGTTACAGGTGCGACAGAAACCACAAACCTCACTGACAGAAACAGTTTCTGAGGCTTTTCTCCATCAATGACTCAAAGCAGACGCTGCAATACGGTCATCATCTCTACATTTATTTACAATCTCCTCATCACACAGCACTGCTCACACACTCAGTGCTGGTGTGTACACAGTTCTGAGCAGCTTTTCCAGATAAAAGCCGGACGTTAAGGACACTTTACAGTCGTGTGAATGAACATTCAAACCCACCCGATACAGATGGAGCAATTCCTGTGCAAAACCAGACCAGAACCCAGCGCTCCCAGTGCTGACCTGACATCAAAACCCAGCGTTCCCAGTGCTGACCTGACCTCAGAACGCCACAGGAAACCACGCCTGGCTCACTTTCACCCCGCAATCAAGTGAAAAAAGCATTTTTTGGGTCATTAAGAGTGACATTTTCTGTATGCATTTCATTTGATTTATTAAAGTCTAATTTGTGCACTGAAAATAATGCAACAAATATTAACCGTCCAAAAAATGAGGCTTTTTCTATCCTTTTGGGCTGAAATATGACACAAAGGGTTTTTAAGTGCAACGATTGACGTCTGAAGGACAGATTATGATTGTTATCGTGTAATGTGCATGTGAGCTTGATGGAAAAAAAAAAAACAAACGCAGAAAAATCAACAGAAAAACTGAATAACTTTATAATGCTTTTCTTCCAGAGTTTTAGATGCAGAAGAAAATCCATTTACGTTTACTGCAAACGAGAGAAAAACAACCGGATGAACATGGTCATATTTCATCCCAAAAACAAATAGATATTATATATAAAATATATATCTAATTTTTATATATATATATATATATATATATATATATATATATATATATATATTATTGTGCATATTATTATTTATATTTTAAGTTATAATATACATGCACCATACACACACACACACACACACATATACATTTATATATAGTTTAAAAACATATAGTCTATGTGTTTTGTATTAATATGTATTTATATAAAATATGCACAATCATAGACTTTAATTTATATTTTATGTATATGGTTGCATTTTTATATTGTAATTTATAACATGTTTTCTTGTTTTCTAGCTTTTTAGAAAGTTGATGTTTTTTCCTCTTCCTCACTTGATTCTGCGGTGAAACACGAGCTGGCCGTGAGTCTGTGAGATTCACCTGAATGGAAAACAAGCTAAAACCCCGAACTCGAGCGCTCTGCAGCGGTTAAGCAGTGGGAGGGAAGCGTCTCAGTGTCCCTGCATGTCCGCGGCCCCCGGGGGTCCCGCCGTGGCGTTCAGGTACTGCCAGCTGAGAGCCGCCAGGATCATCGCTGCCGACACGTAGACCGGAGAGATGTGGTGCGCTCGCGGAGACAGCGCCGCCTGCGACAGACTCTTCTCACGGATGAGACTCAGGATGTGCAGCGTCTTTTCCCGGGACGGATCAGTGATGGAAACTTTCTGCAGGATCTGTGAGGAAAGGATGGGATTACGGGATCAAACAGCTGTTTTACACTGATATAATATTACACTGTTTTACTGTATTTATCATCTAATAAATTCAGCTTTAATCACAGGAATAAATGACACTTTACTATACATTCACATAGAAAACAGCTGTTTTACACTGATATAATATTACACTATTTTACTGTATTTATCATCTAATAAATTCAGCTTTAATCACAAGAATAAATGACACTTTACTATATATTCACATAGAAAACAGCTGTTTTACACTGATATAATATTACACTATTTTACTGTATTTATCATCTAATAAATTCAGCTTTAATCACAGGAATAAAAGACACTTTACTATATATTCACATAGAAAACAGCTGTTTTACACTGATATAATATTACACTATTTTACTGTATTTATCATCTAATAAATTCAGCTTTAATCACAAGAATAAATGACACTTTACTATACATTCACATAGAAAACACCTGTTTTACACTGATATAATATTACACTATTTTACTGTATTTATCATCTAATAAATTCAGCTTTAATCACAGGAATAAAAGACACTTTACTATATATTCACATAGAAAACAGCTGTTTTACACTGATATATTACACTGTTTTACTGTATTTATCATCTAATAAATTCAGCTTTAATCAAAGGAATAAATGACACTTTACTATATATTCACATAGAAAACAGCTGTTTTACACTGATATAATATTACACTATTTTACTGTATTTATCATCTAATAAATTCAGCTTTAATCACAAGAATAAATGACACTTTACTATACATTCACATAGAAAACACCTGTTTTACACTGATATAATATTACACTATTTTACTGTATTTATCATCTAATAAATTCAGCTTTAATCACAGGAATAAAAGACACTTTACTATACATTCACACAGAAAACAGCTGTTTTACACTGATATAATATTACACTGTTTTACTGTATTTATCATCTAATAAATTCAGCTTTAATCAAAGGAATAAATGACACTTTACTATATATTCACATAGAAAACAGCTGTTTCACACTGATATAATATTACACTATTTTACTGTATTTATCATCTAATAAATTCAGCTTTAATCACAGGAATAAATGACACTTTACTATATATTCACATAGAAAACAGCTGTTTCACACTGATATAATATTACACTATTTTACTGTATTTATCATCTAATAAATTCAGCTTTAATCACAGGAATAAATGACACTTTACTATATATTCACATAGAAAACAGCTGTTTTACACTGATATAATATTACACTATTTTACTGTATTTATCATCTAATAAATTCAGCTTTAATCACAGGAATAAATGACACTTTACTATATATTCACATAGAAAACAGCTGTTTCACACTGATATAATATTACACTATTTTACTGTATTTATCTTCTAATAAATTCAGCTTTAATCACAGGAATAAATGACACTTTACTATATATTCACATAGAAAACAGCTGTTTTACACTGATATAATATTACACTGTTTTACTGTATTTATCATCTAATAAATTCAGACTTGAGCAGAAAAGGCTTTTTTATATAAGTTTGAATAAAAGACTCACTCATAAAGACTTCTCTTGCTTCATTACTGGATGAATCAGTGTCTATGAATGAATCTCTTTTGCATGAATGATGAAATAAATACATATTTTATCAGTCTCTTGTCTCCACCTACTGGTGTAACAATGTAATGATTCAATCTTTATTTGAAGTGCCGAGTTTCTTTCAAAAGTTGATTTGCTGTACTTTGATCTCTACTGTAGACATAAGCGTTTATATCCGCTGATCCCAGCTCTTCTGTGATAGTATGAATATTTGTAAAACAGAAATAATGAAACTGTGGATGAAGAGAGTGTTTATGAAGCTGTACTCATGGATCAGCGGCAGAGGAAACGAGGCTCATGGTGTGACAGTGAGAGGTTAAACACACACAGGAGAGTAGTGTACGGACGCACCTCCTGACTGTACTGTGCGATGATGCTCTGAACGGCGCCCATGTTCGTGGCCTGCATCATGAGCGTCACCGCCTGACCCTTCCGGATCTTCACCACTCCCTGAAACACCTGAGGATTGTTGTAGCACGCGGACAGAGTCGCTATCGCCATCACCTGACCGGAGGAAGAGCGCGTCAGAGGATCAGAAGAAGCGGCGCAAGAATAATGTACTCAGCCACCATAACACACTATATTCATAAACCACATTTCATGCTAATAATACCATGACACAAGTGTGTCGTGTTTTTTATTACTATACTACATTATCTTACTATAGTAATGAACTTAAATACTAGGTATAGTATGGTAATGTAGTTAAATACTAAGATAGTGTAACATAATAGTATATTTAATTACATCACTTTTATTATGGTTTCAGTTTTCCTTTACATTTGAGTAAATTTGTTATGTAGTACTTCAGTTTAAACTTAACAATATTAGACACTTCGATTAAGCTTTTCATTTTTATTTTGAATTGGTAATAATTTTATAGTTTCATTTTCCATTTTAATTGTTACATGTTTAGCCATTAACTTTTAGTCATTTTATAAAACAAATTTGAACTTTTGCCTTTGCAATCAACTGAAAACGGCATAAACGGATGAAGGAACCTGTGGAATGGCACAGAAGTTGAAGACGCTCTGGTTGCGGAGGCGGGACAGGTACGCGATGACGTCCGGGACGTGGTGGAGAGCGTCGGTCACCAGCAGGTTGAGGCAGGACAGGGCGGAGGTCAGGTGCTGAGGCTGGGCCAAATCCTCCAGACGGGACGCAAACTGACTCCAGGCCTGCAACACGGAAACCACCATCCCAAGCATCACTTTCACCGTACAACACTGTCAAAACACTACGGTAAAAACAGCAAGCTCCCTTATTATAGACTGAGAAATAAAGGGAGGTTTTATGTCATTGCATTGTAAAATAATAGTTAAACGTGCAGAATTTCTGCAGTTCAGATAAACTGACATTTTTACAATCCACCGAGTGACACGTTACATTAGATTGTAAATAATTGTTTCTTGTTAGTTTTTACATTGTTTTTGTACATTATGTACATGTGCCTTAAGTATTTTAAGTATTTAGTAATTATTATATATATTTTTCTATAAAACATTAAATTTTCTTATTAGTTTTTGTTAATGATGTACATTAGAGCCTTATGTGCAATTATATAATAATTATTTTATTTTAAATAAATTAAAACACTAAAAATGTAATTTCTAGACTGTTACTAAACAAAATTACTAAAACTTAATAAAAATAAATGACAATAAAATAGAATTCAAATTATGAACAAAAACTGACATAAAACAGATTTTATTCCACTAGACAGAATATTACCAATATATCAATTAATGAAATATGAAGTTAAACCTCAAATTTCACTGGTTTAATATTAAAGCTCCTCTTTTATGCCATTTTAAAGGTTCCTAATTGTTTTAGAGTCTCAGGTTTACATGCATTCAAGGTCCAAAAACACTAAGTTCCTCATAATAATCAGCTCTTTTCTATCAGCGTCTGAAACACTTCATTCGTAGATTCAGTCTCTCTAAGCCCCGCCCCTCCAAGAACCTCTCTGCTCTGATTGGTCAGGAACCAGACGCTCATTATCATATGTGAATCTCAGCTCTTGATTGGCAGATAAGAACAGTAACGATAGTATGTGTTTTACCGTATCAATCAGAAACATGAACAACACACTGTTCCAGCCTCACACACAACCACAGGGATTGAGGGCGGAGCAAACAGACGCCAATCAACAGCAGAGGCGGGACTTATGCTAATGAGCTACAGACCTGCGCCGTTTCAGAAGGAAGTGACACTGAATCACTGACGACTCGCTTCAGTTCAGAATCACTTCAAAACTGTTTATCTACACTTTGACCTTTTGACCTCTGCTTGTACCTCCTGCGGCCAGAAGGCCCGTCCCTCCTGCTGGTCCTCCAGATAGTCCCGAATGATGTTGGTCTTCTGGAGGAACAGACCCATGGAGTTGGCGAGCTCTGTGTCCCGGCCCACCTCAACATCCTCCAGCTGGGACGCGGAGAAGAGTCGGGACAGTCCGATCCCCACCAGACCCGCCACATAATGACAGTACTGGACGGGAAAACAGCGCATTAACATGCCGATTTATGCTGACGGCACTTATACACAGCCAGACAGATGCTTACGACATTATTCATGACAAACATTGCAGACAGAAACATTGCAGACAGAAGTGCTTCAGGATGGCAGTGAAGCACGTCTGCCTCTCGGTTTGCTCAGTTATGTGCAGATAAATCTACATGCAGAGAGATAAACACGTCAGACGGTGTCAGGCTTACTTTGTCCCAGTCCTTCATTGAAGAAACTTTCTTCTCCAGGAATTCAGCCATTCCCACTCCCATCCGGAGACAGATGTCGGAAATCACATCCCGGTACTCCTGCCCCAAATTCCTGAACTCCACTGAAATCTGAAGACAATAATAATAATAACAACATTAATAATAATAACTGTGTAATAATACGTGCTTAAAATAATAAACAACGAAGAAGATACTTTAGAAATGCAGCGTTTACAAACGAATCAAACAATAAAACAAAGAAAAAAAGTGAAAAAGAGAAAACGTTAAAATTAAAAAACTACAAATACAACAGCAGCATTTTCCATGGCTTATTTGCTGGATAAACTTGGGGTTCAAATAAATTATATTTGAAATAAATTATAAAAAAATATGTTTTTCATTTCAAAATTAAAAATGATTTTTATTTTATTTTTTTGCTATGGGCTCTGAGGTTTTATTTAAAAGTTAATACTTTTATAGATGCATACATTTAATTACAAACAATATATATTAAATACACGCATATATGTGTGTGTGTGTATATATATATATATATATATATATATATGTATGTATGTGTGTCTGTGTGTGTCTGTGAGTGTGTATATATATGTATGTATGTGTGTCTGTGTGTGTCTGTGAGTGTGTATATATATATATATATATATGTATGTATGTGTGTCTGTGTGTGTCTGTGAGTGTGTATATATATATATATATATATGTATGTATGTGTGTCTGTGTGTGTCTGTGAGTGTGTATATATATATATATATATATATATATATATATATATATATATATATATATATATATATATATATATATATATATATATATATATATATATATACAGTGGTACCTCGAAATATGAAATTAATCGGTTCTGAGGCGGCCTTCGTATAATGAGTTTTTCGTATCTTTGTACACATTTTACATGTAAAATGGCTAATCCGTTCCAAGACCTCCAAAAACACCCCATTAAATTTCATAATAAAGCTAAATTGACCTATAAACAATGAAATAACGTAAAATGTCGAAGCTTACCTTTCGAGTGAGGCTATCTCCGAAAGTGGTGGCAGAGGAGGAGGAGAACAAATGGCAGATAACATACGTACGTACACTTAACTTTACGAAAACACATAAAAAATGTAAAGTTTCGGCTGCGGAGTGGCTGAGCTAAAGCACGCCAGCACGTACGTATCAGGGTTCTGCCACATGGTCTAGTCATTTCTTGGTTTTGTGGCAGAGCTCTGACACTACTGTAATGTCTCGTGTTTGATGTGTGTGTGCGCACGGCTTCGAAAATTCGAGCCGCGCGCGCGCTTGTCTGTGTAACGTCTCATGTGCGGGTTATGATGTCTGATCCCGAGACTGGTCTTGTCTAGTTTCAGTTTCGGTTTTGGATCGGGATTCGGGCATTCATAACTCGTGTGTTCGTCCTTGTCGTGAGCTCATGAGAACAGGTGTTTACACTCGTTCTTGCCAGCTCTATGTCATGTGAGTGGGCGCGGTTTCAAGTCCATGTCCATGTGATTATGTCCGTGAGTTTTGATTTATTTTTTGAATAAAACCCTGTCCTCCCTGCAATTGAGTCCTCGCTCTCTCCTACCCTGACAGTACGTATAGAAGATGCACGATGGGAGGGATGCTGTCCAATTAGAGAGAAGGATCTCATGGCTTGGCTAGCATCAGGAACCAATGGGAGAGCAGGAGGATGGTGGCGAGTCTACTATAACTAAGATGGCGGCGTGCGGCGTGAGTTTCAAAATTGTTATGGGGCGAATCTCTGACTTTCAGAAACCTGTCGTATCTTGAAAACTTTGCGTATGTTGAGCAGTAAAAATGTTCATCTTTGCTTTCGTCACTTGGATTTTTCATAAGTTGAGCCTTTCGTATCTTGAGGTACTACTGTGTATATATATACAGTGGTACCTCGGTTTACGAGTTTAATTCGTTCCAAGAGCGAGCTCGTAAACCAAAATGCTCGTACACCAAAACAAATTTCCCCATAAGAATGCACTAAAAATCAATTAATTCGTTCCACATGACCACAAATGCCCATTTAAAATATTTTTTTTGGTTTTACCCTATTAATTGCAGTTAAAATTGTAACCATTAAGATCTCATATAAATACTAATTAATAATTGACAATTAAACTCTAGAAATACTTGACAATTTACTGTAATGCACGTCAGGTTTGAGCAGCCTGCTTGGAGGAGAGAGAGGAGGGAGGAGAGGGGAGCGGGGAAAGCAAGGATGAAAGCAAATGAGTGAATTTATTATAATAGTGCAGAAAACAAAGAGTGATAATCCAGAGTTAAAGTCGTGGAACATGGGAGCCGCAAAAGAACGAATTCGCGGGAGCCGCAAACGAACGAATTCGCGGGAGCCGCGAGAGAACGAATTCGCGGGAGCCGCGAAGGAACGAATTCGCGGGAGCCGCGAAGGAACGAATTCGCGGGAGCCGCGAAGGAACGAATTCGCGGGAGCCGCGAAGGAACGAATTCGCGGGAGCCGCGAAGGAACGAATTCGCGGGAGCCGCGAGAGAACTAGGGGAGCGCGGGGCACAAAGTAATGCGGAGTAAATAGTAACAGCGATTTTTTTAGATAGTTGCAGGGGCATAAATGTGACGTGCTAAAGGGCTTTTCATCAGACTGTTTGCAGACGTCTTCTGGACATTTTTCGAGAAATTTCATCGAAGTTTGGATGAGAACCACAGGAAAAACTCTTTTGGCAGCATGTAAATATTTTTTGTTATAGTAGTTGTTTTTCGATTTTCAAAGAATGTGTGAAAGATTGTTAGTCTAATCTTATATTGTTATGATTACCATCTTCTTGGCTAAAAGATGGTACCATTTTGAAAGACGTGAAAAACACATAGTGGCTGCTATCCGGTCCTGAAGTAAACAAGACAGTGCGGGGTTAGTTGTAACACTAAGCGGCATTGAACAAGTTGCATCAATAATCATATATTTTGCATTGTATTAACCTATTAAAACGTTTTTCATGTAAAAAAAAATAAAGGAAAAAAGTTATGCTTATGATCATCAAGACGCAACTTTTTTAAACAAATAAAAATACGTGAATGAACTTGTATTGGATAACATGGTGTTACAACTAACCCGCTGTCTGTTAAAACGAGCCCCGCTCACGGGGTAAGAAGTCACATTTTACTCTTGCGCTTTTGCCGATACTGCAGAGAAACGGCAGGTCCGACGAACATGAAAACAGTGCTCATTTGTAGGAGAGGCTTATATGTTGTTTGTATAAAAATATGGTTTGTCTAACCCTATTACTTTGTTTATTATTTGGCTAAAACCGTGTATATTTCACTACGTGAACAATAGTGATCACAATTAATTAATGTTTAGAATATGAGGTAAAAACTTCTGTAAATCACTTATAAAAATATCACTGTGGTGAATGATGCAGCCAATTAATGAGTTAAGGGGTTATAAAAGGGGTTGAAACCTCCTGACTGTGTTATGAGAGGCTGTCATTAGGATATTTAATGTAAAAATGCGCACAAGGATGCTGAGCGTTAGGACTTTTTCCACACAGAACTGCGCATGGGTGAGGGAAAAATTTGCTCGCACTCCGATACAAAGCTCGTACACCGATTCAACCCTCCATGCTCGTACACCGATTTTCTCGTATACCAAGTCGCTCGTAAACCGAGGTACCACTGTATATATATATGTGTGTGTGTGTGTGTGTGTGTGTGTGTGTGTCTGTCTGCTGATGTTGAGGCGACACACTTGATGACTGACCGTAGGGAAATCCTCCAGGACCTGCCGGTCTTTCTCCTGGCTCTCCGTGAAACACCACTCCGGCTCGTACAGGAACGAGTGGAAGTTTTGCAGCAGCGGCACCTTCTTCTCCAGCGGGATGCTCATGTCGTCCTCCACCGTGTCCAGCGCGCGCAGAACCAGGTAGAAAATACACACCGCATGCCTGAGTGACACGGGAATTGCTCAATATCCACGGAGAAGCAACAGGGAAATAGCAGGAAGTCAAGGAGGAGATTTGCATTTATATACAACAGACATGATTGAGCAGAAGCGGAAAAGAGAGATATAAATCTCTGTGTCACAAACAGTAGAGAGCAGCGCTTGCAACATCAAGGTCATGGGTTCAATTCCCAAGGAAAGCAAGAAATGATTAGAATATCAATATGTTTCTTGAATGCGATGATAAAAGCGTCTGATAAATGCATGAATGTGAACTGGCCCTTTAAGAGAAAAGTTATATATAGATACAAAAGTGATTCTTGCATTTACATTCATGCATTTGCAGTTTTATCCAAAGCGACTTGCATTGCATTCAAAGCACACTCCCTGGGAATCGAACCCATAGCCTTGGCGTTGCAAGCGCCTCGCCCTGCTGGCAGGTAAGCAAGCGTTGGTTTCGTACCGCAGCTCTCCGTCCAGGGCCTGGATCACCGCGGCGAAGCTCCGGCTGGTCTGGTTCAGATACGCGTAGCAGGTCCGCAGCGTCGCGCTCATGGAGTCCTGGCAGGAGAAACACACACGCGCGACGCGTCGGTGAGTCCTGAGCGTCGGAGGAGGAGGACGTGCCGCCCGCAGCCCCTCCAGCGCGCCGCGCCGCCCGCCCGCGAGCATCGAGCCGCGCAGCGACAACGAGCGCTTCAGTGCGCAGAGCGACACGACGCTCTTCCCGCAAACTCCAGCCATGCGTCACACGCGCGGCTGATACAGCAACGCTTTAAACTGCTACAATGACGCAACGCTGGTCACGTGTGGACACGCCCACTCCAACTCCAGCGTCAACAAACCAGCGTTATTATTACATGCTGTAAATAAAGATCACGTGACAGGAAATATCTGTATTTATTGCCTTTATAAAGCTAAAATATAATAAATGCTGCATTTTAGACATTGGACTATCTATCTATCTGTATGTCTGTCTGTCTGTCTATCATCTGTCTGTCTGTCTATCATCTATCTATGTATCTGTCTGTCTATCATCTATCTATCTATTTATCTGTCATCTATCTATCTATCTATTTGTCATATTTCTATCTATCTATTTATCTGTCTGTCATCTATCTATCTATCTATCTATCTGTCTGTCTGTCATCTATCTATCTATTTATTTATCTGTCTGTCATCTATCTATCTATCTATTTATCTACCTATCATCTATCTGTCTGTCTGTCATCTATCATCTATATATCTATCTATCTATCTATCTGTCTGTCTGTCATATATCATCTATCTATCTATCTATCTATCTATCTATCTATCAGTCTGTCATCTATCTATCTATCTATCTATCTTTCATCTATCTATCTATCATCTATCTGTCTGTCATCTATCTATCTATCTATCTGTCTGTCTGTCTTTCATCTATCTATCTATCATCTATCTGTCTGTCATCTATCTATCTGTCATCTATCTATCATCTATCAGTCTGTCATCTATCTATCTATCTATCTATCTATCTGTCTGTCTGTCTGTCATCTATCATCTATCTATCTATCTATCTATCTATCTATCTATCTATCTGTCTCATCTATCTATCTATCATCTATCTATCTATCTATCTATCTATCTATCTATCTATCATCTATCTATCTATCTATCTGTCTGTCTCATCTATCTATCTATCATCTATCTATCTATCTATCTATCTATCTATCTATCTATCATCTATCTGTCTGTCTGTCATCTATCTATCTATCAGTCTGTCATCTATCTATCTATCTATCTATCTATCTATCTATCTGTCTGTCTGTCATCTATCTATCTATCTGTCTGTCAAATATCTATCTATCTATCTATCTATCTATCTATCAGTCTGTCATCTATCTATCTATCTATCTATCTATCTGTCTATCTGTCAAATATCTATCTATCTATCTATCTATCTATCTATCTATCTCTCTCCCTCAGTGTGGATGTGGATTATCTGCAGATCTTCTCCTCCTGTCTGTCTCTCAGGTCACCAAAGCTAATTATATAAGACGAAGCCTCGCGTTTCCTCTCTGTTAAAACTAACCTTCCCCTCAAATCCAGGATTAAATCAGGTGCACTGAATGCTGACAGTGTTCACGCGCAATCAAGTACATTCACCTGCAGTTTCCTTGTGCAGAGCTGCAACCGATTCATGCAAAACTATTAAATCTCTGTATAATCTTCTTAAAACAAGTGCTTTTATTACTAATGAAATAAACAACATGCATAATGACAGGTAAATGCAAAACATGTATCGTGCATGCAGATCAGACACTGATGAATAATTAGAATTAATTCTCAACATTATTTACTTACATAATCCAGTTTAGGCATGACAGAACGGCATCCTCCTATTTTATATTTAAAGAGGTTGATTATTTCTTCCGGGTGTCCTAGAGATTTCAGGATGTCCATTTTCCCCCTTGTGTCTGTTACGCTTTTCTGAGCAGATGAAATGGAATTCACGCGCTGCTATTTCCATTCAAACTCTTCAGAGATCCAGGGAAGCGTCACCATCACAATCCCCATCACTCACCCTATCGACCGACTCTTCTGATTGGCTGACGCGTCATGGGTTTAGAGCGCAGCAGCCAATGAGCGGCGAGAACGACTGGCGTGATGTCCCGCCCAATAACCAGTTAGAGCCACAAGAGCCGCCCATTGGTTAGATTAGCGATGACGTCAGCGAACACGAAACAGGGCAGTTCAGTACAAAGTTTTTCGGAGTCGATTCTGACGATCAATTCCCACTCGACTGGAATCGACTCTTTGACTCCATTTAATAAACATCAAAACAGGGTCAGGAATAATTCACTCTTAATTTATTGTTCCTCCTCGATAGGAAACCTTAAAACACGATTATGAAAACAACACACTTTTAGCCTGACTGTCTAAATCAATCTAATTTGACAAGGACTGAATCAATTTGAATCAATCCAAGTCGACTTCATTAGTAGCTTAATGTAACATCAATTAAAGTAAAGCTGGAGGTATGAATGAAAAAAAGTCACTATGACTGGTACATTTTTCTAAAGTAAGCGATACGTAGGATGAATATATGTGACAAAGTTCTTGCAACCCGGTGTAATACACCATTGTCCGAATCCCTCGCTTAATTTCCTTCACTCCTTTTTTTTCTATAGTGCACTAAACTTTCATGCATTATATATGGAATACAGAATCAGTTTTTAGACACAGAAACAGCGATTCAGAGTCAGTGAATCGACTCTTTTGGAGTCAACTCCTCAAAAGAATCATCTAAATTTCGAATAAGATCTGAAGCACTAAAACTAATGAAATGTATAATCTGTCAGATTAATATACTGTAGTTTAATACACCATAAACCCATTGTTGTGCGTAATGTGTGCTTATGAATATTGCATTATGTCAACGCATCGTTATTTACAATAATAATATTTTACATATATATTAACAGATATATTTTGAAACCATGTTGTTTTTCTCTTCTTTTTATTAGTCCTTGATAAATAAAAATGAGTAGGTCAGTTAATTGTTAAATTAATGTTTAACTTTATTACATGTTTTGCATCGTTTTTAGCATTTAAAGACATGGACAACTTTTGTCCTTGTTTTCTATAAAGGAAAACAGTTGATTGTAGAATTACAAGGATTTAATCTAACTTTCACATGTTGTGTGTTTTCAAAACAGCAGTTAAACATGGAGTGAGTTGTTTTTGCATACAGTTATATACATTATACAGAATACAGGAAAACAATTACATGTGGATTTTCTTTACAGGCTAATGAGAAACGCTAACAATGTTTAGAGTGAAATAAAGTTGAAATTGACTTTAAAAGCAGTTTTGGGTCAGAAAGGAAAACCGCAACCCTTTGT
>JAWRVZ010000205.1:160000-310000 GCA_037043235.1 Rhodeus uyekii
TGTCGATGCATCAGAATCTGCTCTAAAACGTTGTAATTTACACGTTAAGAAAGACACACACACAAATACACACACAAAGGTCCAAAATCTTCTTTACTCTGAAAGTTTCTGTTTGGAGAAAAAAGTGTCGTATGTCGCAAACCCCTCCTTTTTTGGGAACTTTAGTGTTAAAGTCAGTAGACTTGAAGTGTGTTAATGATTAATGTGTGTGTGATTCTGGAGCAGCTCATGTCGTGATAAATCTGTTTTAATAGCAATTAAATAATAGTAAAGCATAACTTTAACTATAAGCCTAATAAATATATATTAAAATGCACTTTTTTGTGTTACAAGTTCATTACAAACTAATTTTGTCCTCGAAACACACACCAAAAGTGTATTATTATTATTATTATTATTATTTCTGAAAGTAATGAAGTGAATTCCAAGCATGAAGAATTAAACTTAAAAAGCACCCTAAAGTTTTGCTTAAAATATCCTAAAACTTCAGCATATCTAATAATGTATAACGCAATTAAACTTTCGATGCTTTTCTGCGCAGCCACAAATTCACCTACAATATATTTAATGTGCAAATAAATAAACAGAACTTTTACTTTAAGTATATTTTCCTTTGGAATATATACACAATAAGTGCAATTACTTTAAAGTGTGTTAAAAATAGATCAAAGCGTGAAGCTGATATACTTTATATATGTTTAAAGGTAAAGCAATTATTGTTAATAAAGTAATATTAAAATAATAATAAAGTTATTGTATTTGCACAAAAAAAAGAAAAAGGAATATATTTCAAACACAATAAAGTGTGTTTATTTTACAGTCGTTATCTTGAATAAAAGGGCAACAATCAAACACTAATGAAGTTTCTTTTAATTGTATTTTAAGCTCCTTTATTCACAGGTTCACGGCGAGAGCAGAAGTCCGGTGCTCACCTAAACCAGGGTGTCTCGCGGCGCCGGCGGGTCCTCCGGGCTGGAGGCTGTGCAACACCGACCCGTCGAAGTGCGACGCCGCCCACGAGCCGCCGAGGTTCGGGCTCACGTAGGCCGGGTACCCGCCGTGATAGGAGCCGCCCAGACCCCGTGCCCCGTAGTGCTCGCGCCCGCCCGTGGAGATGTTCAGCGGGCTTGAGTAGCTCGCCGTGTCCCGGCCTCCCGAGGATAACGGCGGGCTCGTGGAGAAGGAGAACCGGGACACCGGGGAGTGATGGTGTGCGCCGGAGGAGCTGTACGAGGTGTCCGGCTGCGCCCATCCCGAGTGCCCGGGCACGGGGCTGCTCTGCTGGGGCGTCTGGAGGTACGGGATCATCGGGGTGACCCGGGTGGGAGTCACGTACACTGGGGAAGCGGCCGCGGAGGCGGCGGGGTGCAGGAACCCGGGCTCGTAGGACGCGGCTCCGGGGTTCGCCTGATACATGTCCGTAGGTGATCGCGCGCCCGATTATTCCACTCGCGAGTACCGGAGCATCGGCTGGCTCTTCACCCCGCGCCGGCCGAGAGCATTGCCGCTGCGCTGCGCTTCTCACGGGACAGGAGAGGAGGATGAGGGCGAAAGGTCCGACTGAAGTCTCTCCCAACACTCCTCCCAAACTCCCCCCGCCTCCGGGGAACCGCAGCTCACGCCTCCCGATAACAGAGAATACTCGACCATATTCCGATCACACACACACTCACGCTCACACACACATTCACTCACTTACTCACACACCCACACACACTCACACTCACCCTCAGACACACTCAATCACACTCACAACACTCACACACACACACACACACACACACACACACACACGCACACACACACACACACACAGATACACACAGACACACACACACACACACATAGATACACTCACACACACACACACACACACACACACACAAACACACACAGATATATATACTCTCTCTCACACACACACACACACACACACACACACACACACACACACACACACACACACAAACACACACAGATATACTCTCTCACACACGCACACATAGATACACTCACACACACACTCAGACACACACACACACAGACAGACAGATACACACACACACACACACACACACACACACACACACACACATACATTCACATACATCATAAAAATACAAATAAATATAACAGTTTGTGTTCTGTATGTATTTTACTCTTAAATACATAAAACCTTACATTTTATATCGGTGATGCTGAATATAAATTATTTATATCATCTGTCTCTCAGATAGGATACTTTTTCAGATAGGATACTTTATTTATATTTTTTATTATTTTATTATGACTATTTAAACGATTCGATCTCTGTATTAATTCCTGTAATATGAATGAGTTCAGGAAGCGAGAGCATGAGTGCTGGAAGTGTCGCGCTGTTGTTTTCAGTGACACATTGTTTGTCATTTCACTGTATGTTATAAACAAACCATTTCCTGGGCTTTACAATCATGCGTCTCAATAAGTGACTTCCGTTTCACAATCCAGGGCACTTTCACATGAGGACGAGCTGTACGTTTATGTGATGTTGTTTCCTTTTTTAAAACATGCATTTGAACAAACACCCAATTTAGTTTTTGTGGTGTTTTTTTTGTCTAATTGCAGCATCAGATTTCAGATGTTTCTGGCGCAAAATATCATCCTAGATTGGTTTAATAAAAACCTCTAAAAGCAAAACAAGTTGCAGGTAGATAAAGACTGGGAAACTTTATTTTTTAGTGGAAAATGAGGCAACGCACTCACACACATACACACACACACACACACTCATAGATACACTCACACACACGCACGCACGCACGCACGCAGGCACGCTCACACACACACACACACACACACACACACACACACACACACACACACACACACACACACACTCACACACACACACACACACACACACACACACACACACACACACACACACACACTCATAGATACACACGCACGCACGCACGCACGGATGCACGCACACACACACACACACACACACACACACACACTCACACACACACATACACACACCAGCATCACAGAGGATGTTTCTGACAGTGAGGTCTGCTGTGATCAGGACACAGTGTAAGTTTAGCAGGTTCTGGAACTCTTGTGAAATCAGCAGATCTCCTGCATATCGCTTTCCGCTTCCCCACCAGCTCCGGCTCGTTCCTCATGGCACTGGGATCCCGTGGGCTTAATGGGACACTGTAATCACAGGCCTGTTTCACGGCTGAAACAGTTAAAGCATTGTATGCTTTCATGATGAATGGCATTTCTGGATTTAAGTCAATTAAACCAGAGCATTTATTGCAGAATTGATTCAGAAGTCTATATAATTGTATGTCTGTCAGACTCTGTAGTGCATTGATACATGTGAGTGGTTTATCCATGCAACAAGCACAGTGACAGGGTGTTGTGGTTGGTTGCTAGGGCGTTGCTATGCATTTTATAAAGTCATTTTTAATGTGTTGCTATGCGGGTGTTGTGGGAGTCACGGCATGTATTTGCCAATGTGTTCAGAATGGCTTTTAATTTGATCCTATGCTGTTGCAATATTATTCAGGTGGTTTCCAGGGTGTTGCTATGCAGTTGTTAAGATGTTCGGAATAAATTTTAACGTTCTGCTATACAGTTTCAAGTGTGTTGTGGGCGTCAAGGTGTTGCTATGCATTTGCCAATGCATTGTGAAGTGATTTTAGTGTGCTGCTACTTGGTTGCCATAGTATTTGTGTGGTTTCCAGGGTGTTGCTATGCAGTTGCTAAGCTGTTCTTATACCTCTTTAATGTGCTGCTATGCGGTTTCTAGGGTGTTCCTATTGCATTTGCTGAAGTATTCTGAAATACTTTTAGTGTGCTATGTGTTTGTCCTATTATTTGGGTGGTTGCCAGGGTGTTGCTATGCAATGGATAAGATGCTCAGAGTCATCATCAACAAGCTTTTATGCAGTTACTAGGGTGTTCTGTGAGTCAAGGTGTTGCTATGCAGTTGCTAAATTATTCTAAAATAGTAACTAATAATCACTAATAGTCTTCAACACAGAAGGATTTCTAGTGGTTTCTCTTTTTCCCCTAGAAGAGATGTGTGTAAGTGTTTGTGTGAGGTATGTACACATTATCTGAGCGTTCAGCGCAGAAGCGCCTGTGTAATTCGTCCGGGGCCAGAGCGCTGTCAGAGCGAGTATGAACGAGGTGTTTGGTGACGAAGACGAGAGCAGATAGAGGGAGAGACGGGGAGAAATGATAGAGCGTAGAGATGAGATTGTGTTCTTCAGAAGGCCATCGGGGAGGAGTGTGTGTGTGTGTGTTGGAGAACTGAACGTGTTGCAAGAAGGAAAATCAAGATGGTGGAATGTGACGCTTTGAGGAGAACTAATAAATATGGCCATCATGTGCAAAACTAAAGTCCTCACACACACACATACACTCACTTACACACACACACACACACACACACACACACACACACACACACACACGCACACACACTCACGCTCACGCTCACACACACTCACTAACACACTCGCACACATTCACTCACACACACACTCGCACACTTACACACACACACTAACTGTCCCACACAAACTCTCACACACGCACACACACTCACACACTCACTCTCCTACACACACTCACACACACACTGACACAATCATATGTTTAAGTTTTTGCATTTCTCATAAACTTTGAAGAAACTTTTGCAGAAAAAAGGTTTTTGCAGAAGCTTTGGAGTCTGCTCTGTGACTTTCGTAAAAGCTATGAATTTGAAATAAGTTCTGGAAAAAAAAATGAAACGGAAGTTGCGCTCGTCTTTTCCTCCCTATTGCGCCACATGTGCTTTAACTTTACCCTGGGCTTCCTTTAATGCTATAAATATGTAAATATTTTAACTTTAACTAACTTACACACAAGCTGAAGTTTGACATATATGCATTTTATACAGACACTTTTATCTGAAGTTCATGCATGCATTCCTTGAATTCTTCTAAAGCTGGCTTTCCTTATGCAGAGAGTTTAACTTACCTAACTTTGAGCATTTATGCAAATGAAGACACAAACTGTATAAGGTATTTACATTTATGCACACATGTTTATACTCTTAAGTGCAAGACTTAAATTGTATTAAACTCTCTCACGCTTTCGTCAATCCGGGTTTCCATCAATGTCAATTTATTTGACTTTAACTTGCAGTATTTTGCAGTGTATTTGCATTGCAACACATTTGACATGACATTACATTAAGGTGAAGGCTTTGCATTCATGTATGTTTGACCTGAAGGCATCATTGATGCGCCTCTGACATAAAAGCTGCAATATGATGCATTATCATGTGTCGATTCCCCCCGCTCTTTGATGGATGCATGTCCTGGTCTGGCTCTGCGGAGACTCTCGGGCTCAGGAGGGGGTCGGCCCACGCGGCCCCTCTTCCTCTGGGTCAGAGCGCAGCCAGACCCCCTGTCTCCAGGAAGAGCGTTTCAAAAGAGCATCCATCGGAGGATCAGACGGAAAACACTGACAGAACAAGACCTGGACGCAGAGGACACAACCTGAAACGAGGAAGCGGCTCAAAAACGAGTGACACTGAAAAATGTGTTTGAATGAAGATAACCCAGAGCAACATGTGAGGTTGTTCTCTCGTTCCCCGAGTCAAAAGTTGAATGTAATAGCAGCTCAGATTATTTGCTGTTTTGGAGAAAATTAGACATTTAAAATATTGTGTGTACAAAAATAAGTAATATTTTTCGGAGCATTCATTTTTTGCAAAACACAATGCTAGAGAGGTTGCCAGGGTGTTACTAAGGTGTTCTGGGCAGATGCCAGGGTGTTGCAATGTGATTGTTGGTGTATTTCGATTGGCATGGGTTCTAGGGCACTGCTATATGGTTACCAGGGTGTTGCTATGTGATTGCTGGTGTATTTCGATTGGCATGGGTTCTAGGGCACTGCTATATGGTTACCAGGGTGTTGCAATGTGATTGCTGGTGTATTTCGATTGGCATGGGTTCTAGGGCACTGCTATATGGTTACCAGGGTGTTGCTATGTGATTGCTGGTGTATTTCGATTGGCATGGGTTCTAGGGCACTGCTATATGGTTACCAGGGTGTTGCTATGTGATTGCTGGTGTATGTCGATTGGCATGGGTTCTAGGGCACTGCTATATGGTTACCAGGGTGTTGCTATGTGATTGCTGGTGTATTTCGATTGGCATGGGTTCTAGGGCACTGCTATATGGTTACCAGGGTGTTGCTATGTGATTGCTGGTGTATTTCGATTGGCATGGGTTCTAGGGCACTGCTATATGGTTACCAGGGTGTTGCTATGTGATTGCTGGTGTATTTCGATTGGCATGGGTTCTAGGGCACTGCTATATGGTTACCAGGGTGTTGCTATGTGATTGTTGGTGTATTTCGATTGGCATGGGTTCTAGGGCACTGCTATATGGTTACCAGGGTGTTGCTATGTGATTGCTGGTGTATTTCGATTGGCATAGATTCTAGGGCACTGCTATATGGTTACCAGGGTGTTGGTATGTGATTGCTGATGTATTTCGATTGGCATGGGTTCTAGAGCACTGCTTTATGGTTACCAGGGTGTTGCTATGCAGGTACTTTTTCAGGAAAAATATAATCTTAAGTATAAGTCTTAAAGCTCTCAAATTAATCCCACACTGTGCTAAAGATATCTTCAGATGCAGAAGATATGTTTGGTTGCCAGTTGCTAAGATATTCTATAGGTTTTTAGTTTGTCGTTATGCAGTTGTCAGGGTGTTGCTAATACAATGTGACAGGCGATGTGTTACGATTGGCATATGCTGTGTTCCTATGCAGTTGCTATTGTGCTCTAGGTAGCTTCTAGGACATTGCTATATGGTTACCAGGGTGTTGCTAAGCAGGTACTTTTTCAGGCATAATGTAGTCTTAAGTGTAAGTCCTAAACTTTGTGCTAAACATCTCTTTCAATGCTTCATGTTTGGTTGCCAGTTATCAACGGTTGCCAAGGTGTTGCTATGCTGTTGCTAAGGGGTTGTGAGTGATTTTCAGTATGTTGCTATGCAGTTGCCAAGGTGTTGCTGTGTGAATATTGATGTGTTTGGTACAATGATTGATGCTGATTGGCATTTACTGTGTTGCTATGGTGTTCTAGGTAGGTTATAAGATTCTGCTATATGGTTGCCAGGGTGTTGCTATACAGTTGCAAAGATGTTCTAGAGGTTTTTAGTTTGTCGTTATGCAGTTGTCAGGGTGTTGCTAATGCAATATGACAGCTGATGTGTTCCGAGTGGCATATGGCGTGGTTGCCACCTTGGCAACGGTTGCCAAGGTGCTGTTGTGCTGTTGCTAAGGGGTTGTGAGTGATTTTCAGTGTATTGCTATGCAGTTGATGAAGTGTTCTGAGAAGTTTGTGTGTGTTGCTATGCAGTTGCTAGGGTGTTCTGGGCAGTTTCCATGTTTTGGCTAATACTGTATGACTACTGATCTGTTGGGATTGGGATAAGGTCTTGGGATCTACTATATGGTTACCAGTTCGTACTTTTTTTGGTCTTTAAGATCTGAAATAAATTTGACCCGGTGCTGAAGATGCGCAGACATGTTTGACCTTTGTTTGTTTGTTGGCCTCTTGTGCTGATATGTGTGTATGTGATGAAATTAAGAGCAATCAATGCCCTGTCTGAGCGTCAGGTAAGTCCTCTGCTCTTATCTGGAGAGTGTGTGTTATCTCTCTCTGAGCCAATCCTCTCAGAATCAGGCCGATAGACACCCGCGTGAGCGTCTATAGACAGAGTGTGAGTGTGTGTGTGTGTGTGTGTGTGTGTGTGTGTTTGATCACTGCTATCGTGTGTGTGTGTGTGTGTTTGCAGAGCTGCTCTGATCACCTCATCACATTTACAAGTGTGACAGGATTGGAGAGGATCATCTGATGAAAAAACAGTAATGAGATGTTTAACATCTCAAGAGATACAAAAAAAAAACATGAGATTTATTTTAAGTATCCAGGAATAGGTTAAATTCAGAACAAACAAAGTTTTTGAGAAAAAAATCTTAATGACTGCAAAAGGTTGAATGAAAAACAAATGGGGACTTTAAGTTAAGCAATTCTCATTTTTGAACAAGGTCATACAAGGTTCAACTCATTTTTTAAAGCCAGTTTAAGTTGAAATGACTTAAACATCCAAGTTGATTGTACTTAAAAGTTTATCTTGAGAAAAAGGATGCAAATAACCTTCATCTAACCTCCAGTTTGTCTCAATAACGTCTCAAAATCTGCAAAGGACAATCATAAGATCTCTTCAATAAGGCAGTTGTTCCTCCTAAATCAATCAATGAGATTAAATGGAGAGCAAATTGAGACTTTTAATGTAGTTTCTACATTCTCTCAACAATATCTAAAATACCTTTAATATGCCAGATATTTCTCCTAAAATAATGCAATGAGAGCGCAAACATTTCTAATCACCCTCCAATCAAGTCATGTTTATGTATGTTGAGGGATTATAATGATAATAATAATAATACATTTTATTTAATGGCACCTTACATGCAGATAAAACATAATTTACAAGCAAAAAAAAAAAAAAAAAAAAAAAGACAAAAAAAAAGAGCGACCCGTGAGCAATAAAACCGGCTTTAAGTGAGAGTTACGATGTGTGCAATAGGGTTAAGAGATGATGTGTAACGGCTTTGTGTGTTTGTGTTGTTTTAGAGTGTTTGTCGATCAGCGCTTAGGTGTAGATAAAACATGTTTTGCACTGTAACACTATTTTCTTTACAAATAAACACATTTAGCCCTTGCGTTCTCATTAGTGTAATAAGGAATTTCAATGGGAGCTCAATAAATGTAGTGAATGGGATTGATGGACATATGATTCTCTTTGCAACTAAAGTATTATTATTATTTTTAAATATTTAAGTATGATTTCATCTGTGCTACAACTAATATAAAACTTAAATATGCAGATGCATTCAAATATATTTACATATACAGTATCAAAGTGATAAATGCTGAAATAAAAATAAATATGGTTCCCATTACTATATGGGAAAATATATATCATTTATGGAAGAGCATTTACATCATGGTAGTATTTTTTTGTAACAAATTTATTTTATGCTTGCTAAAAACTGTATATGTATTTTATGCTTGCTGTAACTTATATTGCTATAAGTTTTTTCTCTTTATTCAAACTCTCCATTGCAAAATATTGCATTAAAAATGTATTCTGATATAGAATCTGAATATTTCTGTGAGATTCATCCGGAAACGTGATTCACTGAATTATTACTCTTGGTCTTTTTATTGCCTGTTATATTTATAGAACACATGAAAGAGAGAGAGTGAGAGAGAGAGAGAAAGAGTGAGAGAGAGAGAGGGGGGCATCCAGAGCCTCACCCTCAGATAAGAACGGGCTAAAGTCCAACTGCCGAGCAAACAGTGAGTCAGTGGATGAGAGAATCACTGATAAGAACTGAACAACACACACACAAACTCATTCACTCGATCATTGCACACACACACACACACACACACACACACACACACACACACACACACACACACACACACACACACACACACACACACACACACATATTCATTCACTCATTACACACACTCGCACACATTCGCTGGCACACACAAACACACATACATTCATTTACTCACACACACAAACTCATTCACTCACTCATCACACACACACACACACACACACACAAACACACACACACATTCATTCACTCATTACACACACTCACACACATTCGCTGGCACACACAAACACACACATACATACATTAATTTACTCACACACACACACTCATTCACTCACTCATCGAACACACTCGCACACATTTGCTGGCACACAAACACACATACATTAATTTACTCACACACACACACTCATTCACTCACTCATCGCACACACTCGCACACATTTGCTGGCACACAAACACACATACATTCATTTACTCACACACACAAACTCATTCACTCGCTCATTGCACACACACACACACACACACACACACACACACACACACACACACACACATTCATTCATTCATTCACTCATTACACACACTCGCACACATTCGCTGGCACACACAAACACACATACATTCATTTACTCACACACACAAACTCATTCACTCACTCATCACACACACACACACACACACACACAAACACACACACACATTCATTCACTCATTACACACACTCACACACATTCGCTGGCACACACAAACACACACATACATACATTAATTTACTCACACACACACACTCATTCACTCACTCATCGAACACACTCGCACACATTTGCTGGCACACAAACACACATACATTAATTTACTCACACACACACACTCATTCACTCACTCATCGCACACACTCGCACACATTTGCTGGCACACAAACACACATACATTCATTTACTCACACACACAAACTCATTCACTCGCTCATTGCACACACACACACACACACACACACACACACACACACACACACACACACACACACATTCATTCATTCATTCACTCATTACACACACTCGCACACATTCGCTGGCACACACAAACACACATACATTCATTTACTCACACACACAAACTCATTCACTCACTCATCACACACACACACACACACACACACAAACACACACACACATTCATTCACTCATTACACACACTCACACACATTCGCTGGCACACACAAACACACACATACATACATTCATTTACTCACACACACACACACACACTCATTCACTCACTCATCGAACACACTCGCACACATTTGCTGGCACACAAACACACATACATTAATTTACTCACACACACACACTCATTCACTCACTCATCGCACACACACACACACACACACACACACAAACACACACACACATTCATTCACTCATTACACACACTCACACACATTCGCTGGCACACACAAACACACACATACATACATTAATTTACTCACACACACACACTCATTCACTCACTCATCGAACACACTCGCACACATTTGCTGGCACACAAACACACATACATTAATTTACTCACACACACACACTCATTCACTCACTCATCGCACACACTCGCACACATTTGCTGGCACACAAACACACATACATTCATTTACTCACACACACAAACTCATTCACTCGCTCATTGCACACACACACACACACACACACACACACACACACACACACATTCATTCATTCATTCACTCATTACACACACTCGCACACATTCGCTGACACACACACACACACACACACAAATGCACAAACACACACATACATACATTAATTTATTCTCACACACACACACACTCATTCACTCACTCATCGCATACACTCGCACAGATACAAACATTCATTCACTCACTCATCGCAGGAGGAACCCCTGCTGGAGAGAGCCCGAAAAAGATCACTGATAATTAGAGAGGGGATCCCCCAGTGAACCTGGACCATCTTACAAAAGACCAGCAGGAAGCAGTGAGAAAGGTTCTGAGACATGAGTGTCAAGCGTTTGCCTATAACGATAATGACATTGGTTTCATTCCATACTTGATGCACATCACACTTCGTGACACAAGGCATGACAGAAACTTACATGTCTGTCCCAAAGCCCTTGCACAAGGAGGTCAAGGAGTATTTGCAAGACATGTTAAATAAAGGTTGGGTGACTCCTTCTAGGTCGGCATATTCATCACCAGTAGTCTGCGTGAGAAAAAAAGAAAAAGTCTTAGGCTATGCTGCGATTACCGGGAATTAAACCAGAAGTCAGTACCTGATCGCCACCCAATCCCTAAGATACAAGACATGCTGGACACATTGAGTGGAAGTGCTTGGTTTTCTGCCTTGGACCAGGGGAAAGCATACCACCAGGGGTTCCAGCCGCTCTCGGCCTTCATAACCCCATGGGGGTTTTACCAATGAACACACTTTCCATTTGAGTTGAGTTCAGCACCTGCCGAGTTCCAAAGAAGCATGGAAAGTTGCTTGTTAGGCCTGAGGGATACAATATGTCAACACTACCTAGATAACAATTTGGTCCATAGCAGCAGTTTTGAAGATCTTTTGGCCCATGTGTGGATGGTACTCAAGACAGGAAGAGGTTTGTGAAGGGAGAACGGTGGCAGGGAGAGGGTGGATGCGTGGAGGAAGAAGAAGACAAAGAGCTGTTATTTCAGATGAAATAAGTGCTAAACTTATAGACATGTCATGAATGATGGTCTCTCATTGAGAGAGGAAGGGTTGAGGGTGCAACCCAATCTGCACAGATCCACAGCTGCATCTGTCATGATCATTTTCCAGCATACAAACAGGTGAGAGTTACATCCTTACAGTAAATGAAAATGTTACAGGAATTTATTTTGTATTGCAATTACAGAATATTTACACATATATACATTACAGTAAGTTTGACTGTATCATATATTTTTACAACAGGACCCGAAGGCTGCCCCCAACAGGAGGAAGAGAAAAATTATTTTCAGATGCGCAGGAAAATGCTATTGTTGACATGATTATGGTCACCAATGCAATACTGTAAAACTGTGGGATACTCAAGATAGAGTGGCTGATAATGATATATTTGGAAATGTTACAGACCTGGTTCTTCCCCAGGAGCATGAGAGAGAACATCAGATGTGATGTTGATGAAAACCTGTGGCTGATGCTACAGAGAGGCAGGATTAGCGCTTCAATTATGTGTTCAAATTACAGTATGTACTTTTAGTTTCTACCTTTTTTCTCATTACTGTAAATCCGTAAATTACTACAGACTATTGAAGCAAACTGCTGATTTTAATTTACCTTAAAGAATTGTTAAGTTCTAAAAATTAAAATACTGTAAATCATGTGAAAGAATGTCACTCTGTTCTTTGAAGAAAATATTACTTTGTATGAAGTCACTGAAATTGTTCAAACTGTAAAGAAAAGTTATTATTTTCTGTATTGGTGTTTGATGTTAATGTTTTTACTCTCAGTGTGTTCTGAGTGACAGTGTGTGTATCTCAGTGAGGGTTGTGCAGTGTGTGTATCTGAGTGAGGGTTGTGCAGTGTGTGTATCTCAGTGAGGGTTGTGCAGTGTGTGTATCTCAGTGAGGGTTGTGCAGTGTGTGTATCTGAGTGAGGGTTGTGCAGTGTGTGTATCTCAGTGAGGGTTGTGCAGTGTGTGTATCTCAGTGAGGGTTGTGCAGTGTGTGTATCTCAGTGAGGGTTGTGCAGTGTGTGTATCTCAGTGAGGGTTGTGCAGTGTGTGTATCTCAGTGTGGGTTGTGCAGTGTGTGTATCTCAGTGTGGGTTGTGCAGTGTGTGTATCTCAGCGAGGGTTGTGCAGTGTGTGTATCTCAGCGAGGGTTGTGCAGTGTGTGTATCTCAGTGTGGGTTGTGCAGTGTGTGTATCTCAGCGAGGGTTGTGCAGTGTGTGTATCTCAGTGAGGGTTGTGTAGTGTGTGTTATCTCAGTGAGGGTTGTGCAGTGTGTGTATCTCAGTGAGGGTTGTGCAGTGTGTGTATCTCAGTGAGGGTTGTGCAGTGTGTGTATCTCAGTGAGGGTTGTGCAGTGTGTGTATCTCAGTGTGGGTTGTGCAGTGTGTGTATCTCAGTGTGGGTTGTGCAGTGTGTGTATCTCAGCGAGGGTTGTGCAGTGTGTGTGTATCTCAGCGAGGGTTGTGCAGTGTGTGTGTATCTCAGCGAGGGTTGTGCAGTGTGTGTATCTCAGCGAGGGTTGTGCAGTGTGTGTATCTCAGTGAGGGTTGTGTAGTGTGTGTTATCTCAGTGAGGGTTGTGCAGTGTGTGTATCTCAGTGAGGGTTGTGCAGTGTGTGTATCTCAGTGTGGGTTGTGCAGTGTGTGTATCTCAGCGAGGGTTGTGCAGTGTGTGTATCTCAGCGAGGGTTGTGCAGTGTGTGTATCTCAGCGAGGGTTGTGCAGTGTGTGTATCTCAGCGAGGGTTGTGTAGTGTGTGTTATCTCAGTGAGGGTTGTGCAGTGTGTGTATCTCAGTGAGGGTTGTGCAGTGTGTGTATCTCAGTGAGGGTTGTGCAGTGTGTGTATCTCAGTGAGGGTTGTGCAGTGTGTGTATCTCAGTGAGGGTTGTGCAGTGAGTGTATCTCAGCGAGGGTTGTGCAGTGTGTGTATCTCAGTGAGGGTTGTGCAGTGAGTGTATCTCAGTGAGGGTTGTGCAGTGAGTGTATCTCAGTGAGGGTTGTGCAGTGTGTGTTATCTCAGTGAGGGTTGTGCAGTGTGTGTATCTCAGTGAGGGTTGTGCAGTGAGTGTATCTCAGTGAGGGTTGTGCAGTGTGTGTTATCTCAGCGAGGGTTGTGCAGTGTGTTTATCTCAGTGAGGGTTGTGCAGTGAGTGTATCTCAGTGAGGGTTGTGCAGTGTGTGTTATCTCAGTGAGGGTTGTGCAGTGTGTGTATCTCAGTGAGGGTTGTGCAGTGAGTGTATCTCAGTGAGGGTTGTGCAGTGAGTGTATCTCAGTGAGGGTTGTGCAGTGAGTGTATCTCAGTGAGGGTTGTGCAGTGTGTGTATCTCAGTGAGGGTTGTGCACAGTGTATGTAACTCAGTGTGGGTTGTGCAGTGTGTGTGTATCTCAGTGTGGGTTGTGCAGTGTGTGTTATCTCAGCGAGGGTTGTGCAGTGTGTGTATCTCAGCGAGGGTTGTGCAGTGAGTGTATCTCAGTGAGGGTTGTGCAGTGAGTGTATCTCAGCAAGGGTTGTGCAGTGTGTGTATCTCAGTGTGGGTTGTGCAGTGTGTGTGTATGTCAGTGAGGGTTGTGCAGTGTGTGTATCTCAGTGTGGGTTGTACAGTGTGTGTTATCTCAGTGAGGGTTGTGCAGTGAGTGTATCTCAGTGTGGGTTGTGCAGTGTGTGTATCTCAGTGAGGGTTGTGCAGTGTGTTTATCTCAGTGAGGGTTGTGCAGTGAGTGTATCTCAGTGTGGGTTGTGCAGTGTGTGTATCTCAGTGAGGGTTGTGCAGTGTGTGTATCTCAGTGAGGGTTGTACACAGTGTTTGGCTGCATGAGCTGTTTTGAGGCATGTGTTAAGTGTTGTGTTGCTTGGAATGGGTTTTGCAGGTGATGTGAACTGCTCTGCTCAGGTGACTGTTGTTATTGCAGACTGTAGTTCGAGTTTTGCACATGTGACTCCAGTTGTGCCCACTGCTGCTTAGCAATCGTAAAAAACTGTAATTTATTTTTAAATATTTATTGTTTTTATGATTGTATTGTTTTACTCTTTTGTACTCTTTGCATCGTAACGCTTTGGGTTTAAGAAAAGCGCATTATAAATAAAATTCATTATTATTATTATTATTAGTATGCAAGCTAACATAATGACATAATGATTCAATGACTCGCTCATAAAGACTTCACTCGTTTCATTACTGGATGAATCTGATTTTGAGCGAACCTCTTGAGTGAATGATTCAATGACTCACTCATCAAAGAAGAACTAGAAGATCGATTGAGTATCGATTTAAGTATTGGGAAGCAGCCCAGGTATATTTCAACTCCTTTAGTTTAATGACGTGGACGTTTGAAGGAGTCTCTATCGCCCCCTAGAGTCCTGGTGCTTCTTACCAATGCATTAACATGAACACATTGAATTTGAAGACTTTGTGTTTGCAACACTTGTGTGAAATATGTTTTGGGTGATTTTTCCATGTTCTAGCAGGAGTCTAAGCTTCTCCTTAACCTGCTGTCTGCCCGTTTAAATACCGCTAGGACTTATGACAGTCCTGGATTCAGGAAATTCACAGAGATTATTTCCAATCATGCATCACATTGTGAATGTCTTGGCTTTTCTGTTATTTTAAACAATTATATTTTATTATGATAGAATCATCTGTTCGACCCAAAGCAGGTCTGGAGCGTTTGATAATTCTCTGGAAATAAAGAGTGCGTTACAGAGTTCATGTCTGAGGATTTATTCTCCCCTTAATTTCTGTTCATTGACATCATACTTGCGTTTGTATCATTCTGGGTTTGGAGATCTGAAGAAGGTTGTAAAAGTTGTTAACCTAAATGGTTAAATCAGAAGAGTTTGTATGAGGTTCTTGATTTCAGCTTAATAGTACAGTTCAAAATATTGGGCTCAGTGAGATCATTATTTTTCGAAAGAAGTCTATTGAGTTCAGCAAGGCTGTGATTACCAGATCACAAACACATAAAACATTTTGAAATATTTTTACATTTTAAAATAAGTATTTTCTATGTGAATATATAGTAAAGTGTCATTTATTCCTGTGATTAAAGCTGAATTTATTAGATGATAAATACAGTAAAACAGTGTAATATTATATCAGTGTAAAACAGCTGTTTTCTATGTGAATATATAGTAAAGTGTCATTTATTCCTGTGATTAAAGCTGAATTTATTAGTTGATGAATACAGTAAAACAGTGTAATATTATATCAGTGTAAAACAGCTGTTTTCTATGTGAATATATAGTAAAGTGTCATTTATTCCTGTGATTAAAGCTGAATTTATTAGATGATAAATACAGTAAAACAGTGTAATATTATATCAGTGTAAAACAGCTGTTTTCTATGTGAATATATAGTAAAGTGTCATTTATTCCTGTGATTAAAGCTGAATTTTCAGCATCATTACTCCAGTCTTCAGTGTCACATGATCTTTACGAATCATTCTGATAGGATGATTTATTGATCAACAAGCATTTAAGATTATTATAAATGTGTAAAATGGTTCCATGATACATTTGATACACTTTCAGAATTATTTTAGAACAGAACAGCTTTTATTTTAAATATAAAAATACATTTCTTTACTGGCACTTTTGATTCATTTAATGTGTGAATAAAAATAAATCTGAATAAAAGTATTTTCCTCTTTACAAAAAAACAAACAAACAAACAAGGTTGTGTAAAGTTGTTTGGAGATTACTAAAATCCTTTAGATCCGTATTTTGGTTTCCGTTCTTTAAAGAACCTCATGCTTTTTCTTTGCTTTTTTGTTTCCCAAACTGTTTTTTTTTTGTTGAGTTGATCAAAAGAATAATAATTGTTGATCAAACAATTAATTAAATCATTAAAATGAACAAATTCAATCAAAATAAATGTTTCCTAAAAAAAATTATATTTAATTTGGTTTACGTGCACGTCATGCAAATGTGTTTTCATTAAATTACTAAAATATTAACATCATTGACAAAAAATGTTTGGGAAATATTTAGGTTTTCCTGTGTCTCAATCAGTAGAGAGCGGCGCTTACAACATCAAGGTCATGGGTTTGATTCCCAGGGAAAGCAAGAACTGATTAGAATGTCAATGTGTTTCTTGAATTCAATGCAAGTCGCTTTGGATAAAAGTTTCTGATGAATAAAATGAATCACTGTTTTAATGTGGAACTTTTAGAGGCTCTCGCACTTTCTCTCTAATTCGTTTCTGCATTAAGTCCGTGTTAGTTGTGGACGATGCATGGGCTCTTGGTTTTGTGTGATGATTCCCACAGGTCAGCTGGGCCCGACACTATCAGAATCCGTCTGCAACCATCCGCCCAGGAGCCCTGACGTCAGCGGGCCTGATAAGGGGGTCCGGCGGAGCTGAAGGGGGGTTTAGACTAACAGAGACAGGCTGGATAAGAGCTCAGACTGATAAGAGCTGAGACTGTGGAGCCCTATTGTTCCAGAGGATCCTCCGAAGCTTGTCCTCTCCTCTGCTGCGAGTTATTATGACATGTATGATTGTTGACGTGTGTGTGTGTACGTGTGTGTGTATGTGTGTATAGCCGTACAGCTCCGCAACAAACAGGAATATTTCCTCACTTATCAGGCTGGATTGAGACACTCGTCTGTGCTATTATTTCCTCTCATTGTGTGAGTGAGTGTGTGTCCAGTGTTATTTTACAATTATTTTACAATTACAATTATTACTATAATAGAAGATCTGAACTGAGAATCACAATTTTTTTTATTTCAAAGGGAGATCACGATTCTCTGGTCCTACATAACATAACATCATTAGAGGTTCTGACAAAATATTAATTCCTGCAGTCTTTCAAAAATGTTTAATTAATTAGAATGAATATTTAAAAAAATTAGTTGAGTGAATGATTCAATGACTCACTCATAAAGACTTACAGTTTTTTACGATTGCTAAGCATTAGTGGGCAGATCTGAAGTCACATGTGCAGAACTCTAACTACAGTCTGCACAGCAGCAGTTCATGTGGACCAAACTCTATTTATTTATATAATATTTCAATCAAAAAATAGATTTCAGCCTTGTGCCTTTCAAACACTGCTGATTGCAATTTCAGCTGAAAGGCTAAGCAGGTGTTTTAGACTTGAAGGTGAAAACACACACACACACACACACACACACACACACACACACACACACACACACACACACACATGTAGAAATATATCATGAATCATGAAGTAGTCATGAATTAGTCTTTCTAAGCTCTACCTATATAGGTCGAGTTCAGAAAAACTAAATTTGGAAATGGAACATGGAAGTCAGGTTTGTGAAGGAAGAACGGTGGCAGGGAGAGGGTGGATGCATGGAGGAAGACAAAGAAGACAAAGAGCTGTTATTTCAGATGAAATAAGTGCTAAACTTATAGACATGTCATGAATCAAGATCTCTCATTGAGAGAGGAAGGGTTGAGGGTGCAACCCAATCTGCACAGATCCACAGCTGCATCTGTCATGATCATTTTCCAGCATACAAACAGGTGAGAGTTTCATCCTTACAGTAAATTGTATTTAAATACATTATAAACAAATACAAATAAATACATCCTTTTTTATTGCAATTACAGAATATTTACACATATATACATTACAGTAAGTTTGACTGTATCATATATTTTTATAACAGGACGCAAAGGCTGCCCCCAACAGGAGGAAGAGAAAAATTATTTTCAGATGCGCAGGAAAATGCTATTGTTGACATGGTTATGGTCACCAATGCAATACTGTAAAACTGTGGGATAATCAAGATAGAGTGCTGGCTGATAATGATATTTGTAAATGTTACAGACCTGGTTCTTCACCAGGTGCATGAGAGAAAACATTAGATGTGATGTTGATGAAAACCTGTGGCTGATGCTACAGAGAGGCAGGATTAGCCCTTCAATTATGTGTTCGAATGTACTTTTAGTTTCTACCTTTTTTCTCATTACTGTAAATCCGTAAATTACAACAAAATATTTAAGCAAATCATGGCTTGTAAATCCTGTGAAAGAATGTCACTCTGTTCTTTGAAGAAAATATTACTTTGTATGAAGTCACTGAAATTGTTCAAACTGTAAAGAAAAGTTAGTATTTTCTGTATTGGTGTTTGATTCTAGTGTTTTTACTCTCAGTGTGTTCTGAGTAACAGTGTGTGTATCTCAGTGAGGGTTGTGCAGTGTGTGTATCTCAGTGAGGGTTGTGCAGTGTGTGTATCTCAGTGAGGGTTGTGCAGTGTGTGTATCTCAGTGAGGGTTGTGCAGTGTGTGTATCTCAGTGAGGGTTGTGCAGTGTGTGTATCTCAGTGTGGGTTGTGCAGTGTGTGTATCTCAGTGAGGGTTGTGCAGTGAGTGTATCTCAGTGAGGGTTGTGCAGTGAGTGTATCTCAGTGAGGGTTGTGCAGTGTGTGTATCTCAGTGAGGGTTGTGCAGTGTGTTTATCTCAGTGAGGGTTGTGCAGTGAGTGTATCTCAGTGAGGGTTGTGCAGTGAGTGTATCTCAGTGTGGGTTGTGCAGTGTGGGTTATCTCAGTGAGAGTTGTGAACAGTGTTTGGCTGCATGAGCTGTTTTGAGGCATGTGTTAAGTGTTGTGTTGCTTGGAATGGGTTTTGCAGGAGATGTGAACTGTTCAGCCCAGGTGACTGTTGGTATTGCAGACTGTAGTTTGCACATCTGACTCCAGTTGTGCCCACTGTTGCTTAGCAATCGTAAAAAAATGTAATTTGTCTCATTACTGGATGAATCAGTGTTTTTGAACAAATTTCTTGAGTGAATGATTCAGTGACTCTCTCAAAGACTTCACTCGTTTCATTACTGGATGAATCAGTGTTTTTGAACGAATCTCTTGAGTGAATGATTCAATGACTCGCTCATAAAGACTTAATTTGTTTCATTACTGGATGAATCGGCGTTTTTGAACAAATCTTTTGAGTGAATGATTCAATGACTCCCTCATAAAAACTTCACTTGTTTCATTAGTGGATGAATCAGCATTTTTGAACAAATGTTTTAGGCAACAATATGAACAAATGATTTGATGACAAATACATATTTAAAGTTATTTAAACTTATTTCATAATTGATGAACTTTAGACAGTCATTGAATTATTCTTAAATGTTTCATTACGTTTATTGATTTTAAAACGTTACGCTTCAGAGAACTTGTAACTTCATGGGAAGAGAGTGTATGTGTGTGTGTCTATGTGAGAGGTTGTGTTTGTGTGTGTGTGCGTGTGCGTGTGAGAGAGAGTGTGGATGTGTGTGTGTGAGAGAGAGTGTATGTGTGTGTGTCTATGTAAGAGGTTGTGTTTGTGTGTGTGTGTGTATGACAGAGAGAGAGAGAGTTTGCAGGTGTGTGTGTGAGAGAGAGAGAGAGTGTATGTGTGTGTGTCTATGTAAGAGGTTGTGTTTGTGTGTGCATGTGCGTGTGAGAGAGAGTGTGTATGTGTGTGTGAGAGAGAGAGAGTGTATGTGTGTGTGTCTATGCAAGAGGTTGTGTTTGTGTGTGTGTGTGTAAGTGAGTGTGTTTATTTGCGCAGGCGCATGTGTGTGTGCGTGTGTGTATGACAGAGAGAGAGAGTGTTTGCGGGTGTGTGTGTGTGTGTGTGTGAGAGGTTGTGTTTGTGTGTGTGTGTGTGTGTGTGTGTGTGTGTGTGAGAGTGCTAGTTTGTATTAACAGGTGAGAGTTTGTCTGGCCCAGAGACTGGGCCATTTATGCAGGTGCAAATTTCCCATTGCCAAAACACACACACACACACACACACACACACACACACACACACACACACACACACACACACACACACACACACACACACACACACACACACACACACACACACACAGTCAGCCAAAATGGATCAAACTAAATCGGATCTCCTCAAATCCTCAATGCCAGCTAGAGCTTTAAAGCTGCGATTCTCCTCCGAATTCCAAAGCAAACTTCCCAAACCCGTGAATGAACCTTCCTCTCTCTCTCTCTCCTTCAGCTCCCAGGTGCGTTTTGCCTGATAAGGGTTTGATAAGGCAGATCTGTAACAGTATTACTGCTGACCCATCACCGCATGACCCGTCAAACACGCTCGGAGGAGGAGACACTCGGCCTTGAGCTTCAGTCCAAGAGAAGGGAGTACAATTTCACCCTCTCTTCTTCGAGCTCATTCCCTCTTTTCGTCTGACTCTCTTTGTCAGACACACACTCCCTAAATTTCTCTCGCAGCTGCCGTGACCTTGGATGTAAATAATTATTGAAGAAATTAAAAAGAGAAAGAAGCAGCAGAGGGAGGACAGATGGACAGACAGAACAAGCAGAAAGTTTTCCTGTAGATTTTCTTGGGAGACATTCAGGCCACTGTAAGCCTCGGATCAAACCACAGTAATATACCAGTATAATGCTGTTGGAAAGTGTGCATTTCCACTTGGAAAACTGCAAAAGAACAACATTTGGAAACGTGCAGAAATATTAAACTGAGATTTGTCGATGTATGACATCACTTGAACATCAAAGTCAAAGTCAGCTTTATTGTCAATTCTGCAATATATACAGCACATACATACAGAGAATTGAAATTCTGTAACTCTCAGACCCAAGGTGCAACCAGGTTACATTAACAGTAACAACAGCAACAAAATATATATATATATCAACAACACCAAAAATATATATATATATAAATAAATATCCTCGAACATGGTGATGAATAAAAAGCATCATAAGTTCCTTCTTTGAATGATTTGAACAAACAGTTACAGTCAGTTGTTCAAAACATGGTAAATTATATACTGATTCATGGTAAATTATATTGCATAGCATCATGAATCATCACATATCACACGAATACTTGATTCTGATTGGTCAATTGCTGAATTCTGATGACAAATATATTTGACTGTAATCCACAAATGTATTTATTCCCAAATAAATAAATAAACAGAACCATCTTCTGTGTGTGAATGAATGCTGCAATTTATTATCGCTGTTCAGTAGAATGTATCTAGGAATGTAATAATAAAACTATTAACAATAAATTATGATTAAAACCTTAATTTCTTAAGGAGTAATCAATAAAAATTTTAACATCTAAAGCTCTGTTGTGGAAATTACATTTCAAAATGAATGCTTTATGCCTTAATTTCCACAGAATTTCTGGATACATTTTTTGGAAACAATACATTTTTCATTTATTTGTTTTTGTGAATTCAATTCAATAGACCTGCTTTTTGATTATTAAAATTGAATTAAACAATTAAAATGGAATTTAAAACTCTTAAAACAAGAAAACACAGAATCTGGTAAAAAACAAAACAAAACAAAAACTGAATTTTAGGGGCAAAAGCGGTTCCCTTTCAAAAGTCCCCTAGGGGTCACTATGGGAATATCTCCGGTATGATGCGTGTCTGAAGCGGTAGTCTAATCACTAAATGAACTTGACATTGGCAGGCAGTCGCCTATGATGTCATCGGTGGTGTCATGTGTCATCCCTCTTTCTTATCTTGAGGAGATAGCTTCGTTTTTGTGTTGTTCGTATTACTATGGCAAGTACCAGTAAAGACAGCCATTTTCAAGAAGTGTTCATCTGCGTCAGCGTTTCCTGACACCCGTTGACACGCATGAAAAGTGTTGTGTATCTTGGCGAGGAACAGTGCTCAGTGCTGTTTGCATACACTGAGAGCGTTTTCCTCTAAAGAAGCTGTGCTCTTATTTTTCTCTTCTCTTGGGGGAATTGGGACAACTATCTGCAGCTGAGGTGAGCAGGAGAATGCATCCCTGGGGCTCGCAGCTGGAGCTGGATGAGGATGTAATATCGCTCACGCCTTCGATAGCGAATGCATGCCTCGCGAGCCAAGATGAGCAGGATGTAGCTTTGGAAATCGAGAATGTCGCACAGCACATCTGACCACCATTTGATGAGCTGTTGTCAGTTGTGTCTTGCACCACGGATAGATTAGACCTGCCGTGGAAGAGCGAGAAGCACGAGTGCCTGGTTGGCCGTCTCGATGAACACTTCCTGCTGAGCATAATTGCGAGTGAGTCTTCCCTTTCTCCCCGATCTCCAAAGTGAGGAAGGCATATTCCGCTCGCATCCACCATAGACAGGCGAATTATACTGATGTAGAGTGGATGTAGGAGCAAGGTTATGCAACGATGCCTCCGGTCGAAGAGACGCTAGCTATCTCTCGATGGGTGAGACATCTGCATTAAAGACACTGTCTCTGTCATCACAGCCGCTGCGAGAGACATCTAGTCTGAATGGCAGAGCCATTATATATATGTATATATGTGCTGGTTACAGAGAGGCATCTCTGGGTAAACCGCCTCGACATCGGGAGGAAAGAAAGGGACTTTCTTCTCAATGCACAGGTTCGCCTTCCAAGCTCTTTAAAACATCTGTTGAGATGATGGTTGCTACGTTTTGCGAGTGAGGGTGGATTTAGCAGCATTTAAAACATGCATATGACGCCAGACCGGGCTCAGGTCTCAGGCTACGAAGAGGGCTGGTCAGCCCCGAGCTGAGGAGGCAGGCAGGAAGGCAAGTAATGCTGCCCACACACCACCTCCCTCAGGAGGCCTGTGGGAGGAGAAAGTAGCCCGGGGCAAGCACAAAGGTAATGCATGTCCTGGTGGCTAAGAGGCTGTCTAAGTTCTGCTTCTGGGCAGAGTTTTAAGTTGTAGGTTTTCCTTTTTTAAGCCTTCTTGTGAGCAAAGTGTTGCTAGGCCTTCTCTCAGTCTAGAGAACTGTTATGCTGAGGCTATTTGAGCTCAGTATGGTAAGCCTTCTCGCTATGGTGAGTGTCGTCAAGCCTCCTCTCATCAGAGAGTTGTACCTATTTGATGAGACCTCCACTCCTTTGAGCTCTGCCCGGACAGCTGTGTCGAGCAGAAGGCTCTTCTTGGGCCTCCTTGTAAGCATTTTGGAATGTAGAATATTGTTTGGCTTCCTCTCAGTCCAGAGTTGTGTTAGGCTGAGGCCTTCGATCTTAGAGCTTAGTACGCCAAGTCTCTTGACTGTGGCAAGCATCGTCAGGCCTCCTCTCGATAAGAGAACTGTACCCATCCGGTGAGGCCTCCACTCCCTGCAGCTCCACTTGGATAGCTCAAGTTGCAGGCTCCTCTTGAGTCACTTTGTGAGCGATCCTGATTGTAGAGCGTCATTAAGCCTCCTTATAGCTAGTAAGCTGTTATCTTGAGCTTGGCGGATTAAGTTCTTGGACTAGGTGATCGTGGGTAGGCCTCCTTTCGATAAGAGAGGGGTAAGGCTTCCACACCCTGGAGCTCTGCTTGGGTAACTCTTCAAGTTGCATTAGAGAGTTGTACCTATTTGGTCAGATAGCATCTTTCAAGTGGTAGGCTCCTCTCTAGCCCCTTGTAGGTGGTCCTGAGTGTAGAGAGTCGTTAGGCCTCCTCTTGGCTAGAAGTCGTTATGTTGAGGCCTTCGCTCTTAGAGCTTGGCAGGCTCAAGTTGCTAGGCTGTGCCAAGCGTTGCCAGACTTTCTCTCGATATGAGAGTTTTACCTATTTGGTGAGGCCTCCGTTCCCTTGAGCTCCGGTCAGATGGCAGTATGCTCCTTTCGAGGCTTCTTGTAAATGATCCTGAGCAAAGCGAGATTTGTTGCGCTATGGCCGTCGCTCTGGAGTAGTGAGGGTCATCAGGCCTCCTCTTGATACGGGAGTTGTAGCTATTTGGTGACTCTTCTGCTCCCTTGAACTCTGCCCTGATAGCTTTCTCTGTGGTAGGCTCCTCTTGAGCTCTTGTGAGCGATCCTGGGCATAAAGGAAAGCACAAGGCTAAGCATTCACTCCTGAGTTCAATATTCTAAGGTTTTGGCTATGATGAGTGCTGTTAGACCTCCTTTCAATGTGAGAGTTGTACCCATTTAGTAGGTCCTTGCCTTATGCTGAGGCCCAGCTCTTAGAGCTTGGCTTGATAATTGTTTTGGATATATTGAGCATCGCCAGGCGTCCTTTCAATACAAGAGTGTACCCTTTTCGGTGAAGCCTCCACTCCTTTGAACACCTCCTAGATAGTACCTGGTCCTGAATGTAGAGAGAGTTGTTGTGCTAAGACTCTCGTCTCTTGAGAAGGTCAGGTGAGTATGAGAGTTATACCTATTTTGAGGCATTCAGATGCCGTTCTCGAGTGGTTGGCTCCTCTTGAACCCCCTTGAGTGTAGAGCGTCATTAGTCGTCTTTGCTAAAAAGTTGCTTGCCGAGGCCTCCGCTCTTAGAGCTCAACAGACTTGCCCAGAGTAGTAAGGCCTTCTCTTGTTATGAGATATGACAAGGCCTCCTCTCTGCGGGGCAATGCAACTGTCAGGGTTCTGCCACATTCGGTCAAGTCATTTCTTGGTTTTGTGGCAGAGCTCTGACACTACCATAATATCTCGAGTTTTGTGTGTGTGTACGCAGCTTTGAGGGTTCATGTCGCGCGCACTTGTTCGGGTAGCGTCTTGTGCTCGGGTTTTGACGTTCAATCCCCAGACTGATCTTCAGTTCAGTTCAGTTTCGGTTTTATGTCGAGGTTCGGACATTCATGACCTGTGTGTTCGACCTTGTTGTGAGCGCACAAGAACAGGTGTTTGCTTGTTCTCACGCACTCTCGGGTTTTTGTGCAGTTGTAAGCACACGGTTTTCATGTTGTGTTTTCGTGTAGCATGCAGTTTGGTTTTCACCAGTTGCGCGCTATCTTTGTGTTTTTGTGAACATGCAGCGATGCGCGTCCACATTGGCTGCGTGTTCGTGTCTTGTCACTGTTACCCTGCACGTCTTGTTTCATTGTCATTAGTTTTATTTATCCCAGCTGTTTCTTGTTCAATCATCGTCCCTCCTGTGTCTATTTAATCCCTTTGTGTTTGCTGTCCTGTGTCGCTTCGTTGTCTTTCATGTCTTGCGCATCTTGTCCTTAGTCAGTCCTGTCATGGTTTTCCCCCTCGGGGTGTTTGAGTTTTTTTTTTTGTTTCTTCAATAAAGACCCTTCCCACCTGCATTGTGAGTCCTCGCTCTCCAATACTTGACAGCAAGTCCAAGGCTGGAGGTTCTCTTTGAACTCTATCGGACACTCGATTGATAGTGGCTAGGCTTCATTTAAGAATACCTCTGTTCTCTAGAACCTCCGGGCTGGATCACCTTAGGGATAAGGACTTCCTATAGGGTCTTCTGACTGAGCTGATTACAGCCATTAGCAGTCCTCTCTTCAGCATGGCTAGTCTGTTTACCATAGCGAACCCTAGAGGATGCAATGCGGAGTTCACTTTCGAAAGGGAACGTCTCAGGTTACACATGTAACCATATTTTCCTGAGAATAGGCAACGAGACACTGCGTCCCTTTCCGTGCTTTGGGCTGCCTGCTAATGTCAAGCTAATGTCAATTTCAGACATGTGTCATATCGGAGGTATTACCCATAGCAACCCCTAGGGGACGCAGCGTAGAGTTTCCCATTCATAGGGAACCATTTCATAGGACCCTAAACATGTAATTTTTGTTAAACCTTTCAGAAATTGTATGTTTCATGATTTCAATTAGTTAGACATGTTTTTTTGATTACTAAAATGTAATTGAACCATTAAAATTGAGTCTAAAACAAAAACAAAAAAAACTGAATCCATAAAAATTAGCAAGCATTATCAAAAACTTTTTTTTTAAAAACATAATCAAGCTCTTTTACATATAGAAAGTTACCGTAGCAAGAACTGAAACATTGAGTGCCATTATAAGTGCGGCTCCGTCCCGCCCAACACCACACACACTTGCTGCTGTTCTCCTCCCCTTCCTATTCTGTCCATCTGAGAGAAACATGGAAAAGGAGCGTTCCAGAGTGGAGCTGATAAGGGCACAACGCTCCATTAGTCTCTCTAATTAGTTTGGAATAGTTCAGGGGTTTGTCTTACGCCAGTGCTCAGTTTAGCTTCAGACTGGCCATACGCCACGGTAGTGTAAACTGACAGAACGAAAACACTGCGCAGATATCAGTGTGTGTGTGTGTGTGTGTGAGAGAGAGAGAGAGTGTGTGTGTGTGAGAGAGATACAGATAGAGAGAGAGAGTGTTTGTGTGTGAGAGTAAGTGTGTGTGTGTGTAAGAGAGAGAGAGTGTGTGTGTGTGCGTGTGTGTGTGAGTGAGAGTGTGTGTGTTCACATAGTTCTGTCAGTAATATAGTGTGCTGTTCACTGCCTTCTAATTAAATTATTACATATAACATACAAATACAAACTCAAAAATGATTTAGGCCTTTAAGATCAAATCGTATTTTTAAAATGCATGTAGTGGAATTGCTTATCAGACAAGAACAATCAGACAATAATCAGACAATAACATTAATGCAGATTGAAGAATAAACATGGTTAAATATGTCTAGCTGTTAAACAAGCAATATTCAGTTAAAATATATGAGATTTGTTGGATTTTCTGGTGATAGAAATATAATTCTGCTTATCTTGTATCTTAAACATTCAGTTTACTATAACTATTACAGAAATCCGCCGTATTTCGTTTATGACTGAAAGATATGTATTAGTTTGTTTAATATTAAATGTGCATTCAAATTTAAATGCTGTTCAAGTACATCTTAAATTTAGTCCTAAATATGTTTTAAATGCACACATAATTAATCAATTATATATTGAGCGTTTCGAATGACATTTGTTGTGAGTTTACTGCAATGCAACTGCTGGTGTTTCTATGAAGAATCTCTCCAAAGGAAGGATCTTCAGCAAGTTCTGAGACATCCTCTGTGTCAGGAGTGCGTCTAAGTGTGGCCTTCAAAATTAGAATAATAATTTACTTAAAAAAGAAAGTAGGACACTTGAAAGCTTCATTGTAACACAACATGCATCACTGATATAATGAGGAGAGAGACGGAAACTTTAAAGAGGGTCACCAGTGTTTACCTGACTGGTTCAAGACCTGAGCGTGAACTCACTGTGTCCACAGATGCTGATAGTCTTCTCTCACACACACACACACACACACACACACACACACACACACACACACACACACACACACACACACACACACACACACACTAAACAAATAATCAAATAAAATTTATTTATCAAGGATTTCAAACATGTATATATTATCTTTTTATATATAGCCGTTCATTGAAGAATCTTGAAAAATAAAATGTTTCACTGATAATAATCATAAATGTTGGTTGAGCATCAAATCCTCATATGATAATGATTTATGAAGATCACGTGACACTGAAGACTGGAGTAATGATGCTGAAAATAAAACTTTAATCGCAGGAATAAATGACACTTTACTATATATTCACATAGAAAACAGCTGTTTTACACTGATATAATATTACACTGTTTTACTGTATTTATCATCTAATAAATTCAGCTTTAATCACAGGAATAAATTACACTTTACTATATATTCACATAGAAAACAGCTGTTTTACACTGATATAATATTACACTGTTTTACTGTATTTATCATCTAATAAATTCAGCTTTAATCACAGGAATAAAAGACACTTTATTATATATTCTCATAGAAAACAGCTGTTTTACACTGATATAATATTACACTGTTTTACTGTATTTATCATCTAATAAATTCAGCTTTAATCACAGGAATAAATGACACTTTACTATATATTCACATAGAAAACAGCTGTTTTACACTGATATAATATTACACTGTTTTACTGTATTTATCATCTAATAAATTCAGCTTTAATCGCAGGAATAAATGACACTTTACTATATATTCACATAAATGCATGAATGTAAAATGAATCAGAGCTTATGATCTCCACTGCATATTTTTCGCACACTTCTGTCCACACTGGTTAAAGGCAGTCATTTGCTCTGTTTATATGAAGAGTTTTGGCAATCCTGCGGACGGTCACGTGTGTTGTAGAAGCGACCTGCGCAGTCACTGGACATCCATCAGAGCTTATCAATGTAAGTAAACAGCATGACTGCAACGCTGCAATACACAGACGTGCAGCCAAACATCAGCCGCGCTCCAGGCCTCGACTTTACTTAGTAAATTATTTGGAAATACCAGACGTGACCTGCGTGGGACAGACTCAACTGTTCATTTGAAAGGAACGGCTATTAGTGTCTTTAAAACATTGAAGCCAAACACGCTCACATCCACAAAACAATAATATTTAACTGACTATTTCTATTTGCAATATAAACTTTCAAAATGACTTAGTTTGACTTTCAATTCAAAAGATGAACACAGAAAATCATGTTAGAATATTCAAATTGTTATTATGTAACTTGTTATTTCTGTCTTGATTTATTTCCATTTCAAATAACTTTATTGGCATATAAATGAATATAAATAAAATGCATCAAAGGGAAATTAAATACATTAAAATAAATAATATGATACTGTCAAGATTAAAATAAAATACAATTCAGCAAGATATTATTGGACATCATTGTACAGATTACAAAACTAGATGTGAATTTTTGTGGCGCTTGCAACATCAAGGTCATGGGTTCGATTCCCAGGGAAAGCAAGAACTGATTAGAATGTCAATGTGCATCTTGAATGCGATGATAAAAGTGTTTGATAAATTCAGGAATGTGAATGTAATGAGTTTTTTAGGAGACATAACAAACAAATTGGATACTTTAATATAATGTTAATAACTGCATCAATGTAAAATCTGCACATAATCATTTACATAAATAAATAAAGATGACATTATTTGCAGCAGATGCTTTCGTACCAATGCAATGCAACTTTCAAACACAAATCAGAGGCTGTTCAAAAAAGAAGCTAGTTTTGTAATTACAGAGAAACTGAGTGATTAATATGAACATATTAATATTACTGCTACATCACTTAAAGTATGTAAATACATAATTACACAAAATGAGAAAAAAACACGACTTGCAACAATGTGGAACTACGTTTATCTCATGCAACTATTGTTTGACAACAGCAGGCATGTTGTGCAGGAAACGCAGACGCAGAAAGACAGGGAGCGTGTGACTGTGTTGGTGTGAGTTCAGGCCTCTGTCAGGCTGTTTACCGTGTTATCATGCTGTTGTGCTGACTGAAGGACACATCTGACATCAGCAGACAGAAGGAGTCTCGCCGGCAGCGCTCCAATGCTGTTACGGAAAACTACAGCGTGCATCTGAAAAAATAGGCTGATTTGTCTAATATCAACTGATTTGGTGATGTAGAGTTCAAGCATTAAAACTTTCCATAACTCCCCCCCCCCCCCCCCCCCCCCGAACTGTGTATGTGTTATATTTATCCCAGCTATCAAAAATATTGTAGGTTTTATTACAGTTTTTACCAATTACTTACGTTTTCAAAACTAAGTCTCCTGTTTTCAAAACTCTACACACAAAATGCAAAATGCCTCACATCTCCTTCAAAATGCAACTCTGTATTCAAAATGCCATAAACAGATGTCAGAATGAAGCATTTGCATCAAATGGCAAACACTTCTTTCAGTATAATACATTTTAGGCCAAACATATTACTGTTGTATACATTAGCGTACAACAAAACTATAAACATGTAAACCAAAAGTATACGCTGTACAGTAGACTACAGTAAAGTGTGTGTGGGGTCCCGGTCCAGGAATTGGCAGGGGGGTGCAGTCCCCAGTGCTAAGCTTCATCTCTTCTCCGAGCTTGTTCTGACCACATTACTTCGTCCACATCACAAGATACGCTTTCTCTTGCTAAACGTCGAGGGAAGGATCTCCTAGCATGTCGTATCCAACATTGGACAGAGGCAACCTCTATGTCCCCACATGTGTCCCTCCATTCCCTGGAGAAGCGGCATACGGGCAAAGGGTTGGCGATCATACACTTTCCAGTGCCAGGCTGAGAAGAATTCCTCTATGGGATTTAGTTAAGGTGAATATGGGCATAGGTACAAAACTACAAATTGTGGATGGGTGGCAAACCAGTTTTGGACCAGAACATCCCGGTGAAAACTAACATTGTCCCATTATAACCACAAATCTAGCAGGCGCCTGATCTGGATCGGAACAAGCGTTGTGTGAATTGCATCCAGAAAAGTCTTTCTCCTCTTCTTGGTATTTGTCCTCGTTGTCCCCTGCCTCTTCCTCCTACTCCTCTTTCTCTCTGTTCATTGTTAGCATTCATCGTTCAAAACAGGTAATCTGACCTTTGACGTATTTATAGGGCTATCTATACTCCTGTAAAATAAAGCAGCGATTGGTTTGTGATCATTTAAGCAATTAGTGTTTGCACATGTGAGGAGTGTGTCTGTGTGACCTGGTGAATCAGTGTAGCATTTTGATTGATTGTGTTTGGAAAAGGAAAGCAAGTCACTTCCTGATAGATCTTTGTGTTTTAGGTAGAGAATTGTGTGTAGTGTTTTGAAAAAAGTGTTTCATGCAATTGAAAACTGAGTCAAAGGTTGAGAAATAGCTTATGGTTTTGAAGATTTGGCATGTAAAATATGTAAAATGTGTTTAAGTAGAACTTAAACATAAGTGTAAAATAAGTGACTTACGCAAAACGCTATAAATCACAATTATGTAAAATGTTTAAGTAAAACTTAATTAGACATGAGTGTCAAATAAGTGACTTATGTAAAACGCTATAAAATCAAAATTATGTAACAAATTAATTTATTAAAGAGTGCAGTTGTTAAAAGCGCACTTAAGTACGTTCATTAAATTAATTTTAACTATATTATCTGCACGTGCACTTTCAAAAAAAGTATACTTTTAAGATTTGAAGTACACAAAAAGTGCACTTTCAATACAATTAAGCGCACTTCCTTTCCACAAGGGCAGCTCAAAGAGAAAGAGAGGAATTGTGTCTTTGTGGCAGTTTTCCTGGTGCTAAAGGGATAATACAAGACTTTACGAATGGTTCCTGAATGCGCACAACACATTATATCAATCAGGCACTCATTTTGGAGTCAGCACACACAAATTAGTAAGAAACACCTAATGGATTCCCTTCAGCAATTGTGATGCAGGGCGACGTAATCAGTATTGAATAAAATAAAACTCCATTTGAATCCAATTTAAATGGTCCTCCTCTTTCGAGGGTCCTATGATTTATGGGAAAAACGCAGATGAAATTGCGGAATCCAGCCATAAAAATGGTTTTTACAGCATCAAAGTTGGAAAGCTACAATAATAAATAATAATAATAATAATAATCAGTTACATTTATATAGCGCTTTTCCAGAGCTTTAAACGTGTATTAAAGGGCCTAAATGTATGACTTTTAATGCATTATTTGGCTTTTTTATTGCCTATACACTCACCTAAAGGATTATTAGGAACACCTGTTCAATTTCTCATTAATGCAATTATCTAATCAATCACATGGCAGTTGCTTCAATGCATTCAGGGGTTGGTCCTGCTCAAGTCAAAATGCCTTGTTGATGCTAGAGGTCAGAGGTCATGGGCCGACTAATTCAAGCTGATAGAAGAGCAACTTTGACTGAAATAACCACTCGTTACAACCGAGGTTTGCAGCAAAGCATTTGTGAAGTCACAACATGCACAACCTTGAGGCGGATGGGCTTCAACAGCAGAAGCCCTCACCGGTACCACTCATCTCTACTACTAATAGGAAGAAGAGGCTACAATTTGCACGAGCTCAGCAAAATTGGACAGTTGAAGACTGGAAAAATGTTGCCTGGTCTGATGAGTCTCGATTTCTGTTGAGACATTCAGATGGTAGAGTCAGAATTTGGCGTAAACAGAATGAGAACATGGATCCATCATGCCTTGTTACCACCGTACAAGCTGGTGGTGGTGGTGTAATGGTGTGGGGATGTTTTCTTGGCACACTTTAGGCACTTTAGTGCCAATTGGGCATCGTTTAAATGCCACGGCCCACCTGAGCATTGTCTCTGACCATGTCCATCCCTTCATGAACACCATGTACCCATCCTCTGATGCTGCTTCCAGCAGGATAACGCACCATGTCACAAAGCTCGAATCATTTCAAATTGGTTTCTTGAACGTGAAAATGAGTTCACGGTACTAAAATGGCCCCCACAGTCACCAGATCTCAACCCAATAGAGCATCTTTGGGATGTGGTGGAACGGGAGCTTTGTGTCCTCGATGTGCATCCCACAAATCTCCATCAACTGCAAGATGCTGGGCTGTTCCCAGAGTGCTGTATCAAGGCACCTCAGTGGGAAGTCTGTGGAAAATAAAACGCTGCACAACAAGAAGAGGTGACCGGACCCTGAGGAAGATTGTGGAGAAGGACCGATTCCAGACCTTGGAGGACCTGCAGAAGCAGTGGACTGAGTCTGGAGTAGAAACATCCAGAGCCACCGTGCACAGGCGTGTGCCGGACATGGGCTACAGGTGCCGCATTCCCCAGCTCAAGCCACTTTTGAACCAGAAACAGCGGCAGAAGTGCCTGACCTGGGCTACAGAGAAGCAGCACTGGACAGTTGCTTTCGCATGAAAGCAAATTTTGCATGTCATTCGGAAATCAAGGGTGTCATTCGCAAAACAAGACTGGAGAGAAGGAAATGCCAAAATGCCTGAAGTCCGGTGTCAAGTACCCACAGTCAGTGATGGTCTGGGGTGCCATGTCATGTTTTTCAGCACGACCTGGCACCTGCTCACATTGCCAAAACCACTGGTAAATGGTTTACTTACCATGGTATTACTGTGCTCAATTGGCCTGCCAACTCTCCTGAAAAAATCATCAGTAATAAAACAATAAAAGACCTGAAATATTTCAGTTGGTGTGCAATGAATCTAAAATATATGAAAGTTAAATTTTTATCATTACATTATGGATAATAATGAACTTTTATCACAATATGCAAATTTTTTGAGAAGGACCTGTATATGAACAGCTTGGAATGAAACTTTAAAACGAGGCGTTCCCTTCTTTAACATATGCATGTGTGTAATATCTGATATGACTTTTAATTACTAAAAGGCAATTATAATATAATTATAGGGCTCTATCTTTCGTCCCGAGATCTGCTGCACTAAACCAAGCTCAGATCTGGGTGTTTTGAATCCATTTTTCTCTTCCTATGGCTTTAGACCCTGGAATATCTCACAATAAGGATCTGTTCGTCACGTACCCCTTGTCCAGCAGGTGTTTGTATTTTGTGGCCCTCGCGTTCTTGAGATTATCAGCGATTGTAGTCAAAGCTGTGCCTTCGCTGACGCTCGTGCACGACTCTTATCGAAACCGTCTCAAGGTGACGCAGAGATGAACATCACGAGCAGAGCAACAACACGGCACTTGCTGAGACTCGAGATATCAGACCGGAGATATCAAATGTTTCAGATACTCTGACTGAAAGACAATTGATCTCGGGTGTTTTTAGTGCTTCTGTAGGAGAAACGGATCACACAAAGTTGACCAGAGCAATGCACTGCAAAAAATGAAATCTTGACGAGTCAAAAAATCTTAAAATTAAATAAAGCAATAAGTCTTGTTTTTCCTTCTAGGATAAATGAACTCGTCTAGAACTAAAAGTAAAAGATTGTTTTGCTTATTTAAAGAAAATATAACTTGAACTTTCTTGTAAAAATGGTCAATTCTGGTGATTCTTTAAATGAATGAAGGATTTTTTTAAAGTGACGGTATATTTTCTCTCAGTTCATCCTGAAATTAGAAACTTCAAGATATGATTTTTTTTTTAAGAGCAAAATGATTTTTATTTTCAGAAAACAATGTTTCTGTCACAAAGAGTTTTATAATATTACGTTCCAATGAACTTTACATTTATTTAAAACCAACAACAAATTAAAGAAAAGAAAAAAACATGCTTGATTTGATTATTTCTGCATTGATTTCATCATTAGTTCTGCTTGAATCTAGTTATAATTTCCTTTTATCTTGTTTTAAGAACTTTTTAAAGACGTTTTTGTCTTGTTTTAACATCTTATCAAGTAGAATTTTCTCTCCCCATTTAGATTTTTCTTAATATATGTTTACTTTCTTATTTTTGCATGTTGATTTTTGCAGTGCTCTCATGTGACCACTGCCCCTCATAAATCCTCTCCCGTGGCATTATGGGATAATAAAGTGTCCGGCACATGCACACGCCACTTATCCAGGGACTTTTTGTGCTGCTTGAATCTAGTTATGATTTCTAAATCAGCTTTTTTATTGTTTTAAGAATTTTTTAAAGACGTTTTTGTTAGTTTTAACATCTTATCAAGTAAAATTTTCTCTCCCCATTGACAGATAATTTAGCTTAATTTGAGGGTTTTTTCTTAATTTATGTGTTTTTCTTTTCTAATCGTTGCATGTAAACATTAACATCTCTGATCGCCACACTCTCAGACCTCCTACAGTCCATCTAACAGACGAATGTTAGCATAGGAAAAGTCAAGTCAAGTCAAGTCACCTTTATTTATATAGCGCTTTTTACAATGTAGATTGTTTCAAAGCAGCTTTACAGGAAAAACAATATAAACAAAGTTTGTTTGGCTGAACAGAAGCCCCAAAAGAGCAGGCGAATCAATACAATTGATGAATTTTAAGTGTTAAGTTTCCCCAACTGAGCAAGCCATAGGCGACAGCGGCAAGGAAAAAACTCCGGCAGGTGACGTAACGAATGAAGAATAGAATGGAGAAAACCTTGGGAGAAACCAGGCTCAGTCGGGGGACCAGTTCTCCTCTGGCCAAAGCCAAACAGTACATGATTATTATATTGACAACAATTCAAGTCCAATATGAAGTCCAATTTGGTCCGGTTGGAGATGGGTTCATGATCGTCACAGGGGAGGGTCCAGTAGAGTCACGGTCTCCGCAGACACTTCAGGGCAGTGCTGTGCTCGTGTCCAGGTCCTTCATCTGATCTGGATACGGCCCGGATCCGGCTGACCACGGTAACCTCGGAATAAACAGAGAACAATATCAGCGTAGATGCCATTCTTCTTCTGATGTATCGAGTACATCAGGTGTTATGGGAATGTTCTCGGTTCCGGCTTATCTAAATTAGGCAGCCTAACAATCATTTTACATGATTTGGATTAAAATGTATGTATATTGTGTTATGTGTATGCCAGGTTGAAAAGATGTGTTTTTAGTCTAGATTTAAACTGACAGAGTGTGTCTGCTTCCCGAACTGTATTAGGAAGACTGTTCCAGAGTTTAGGAGCTAAATAGGAAAAGGATCGCCCGCCAGCAGTTGACTTTGATATTCTAGGTATTATAAGCTGGTCAGTATTTTGGGATCGCAATAGACGTGAAGGACTATAATGTGTTAAGAGATCACTCAAGTACTGGGGAGCTAAACCATTTAATGCTTTGTAAGTAATTAGCAAGATTTTAAAATGTATTCGGTGATTAATAGGAAGCCAGTGCAGGTTTGACAGAACTGGGCTAATATGCTCATATTTCCTGGTTCTAGTAAGAACTCGAGCTGCTGCATTTTGGACCAGCTGGAATTTGTTTATTAAGCGTGCAGGGCAACCACCTAGTAGAGCATTACAATAATCTAGCCTTGAACTCATGAACGCATGAACTAACTTTTCCGCATTTGTCTTAGAGAGCATATGTCGTAATTTAGATATATTTTTAAGATGGAAGAATGCCGTTTTACAGATGCTAGAAACATGGCTTTCAAATGAAAGATTGGTATCAAAGAGCACACCCAGGTTTCTAACTGACGACGAAGACTTGACAGAACAGCCATTGAGTGTTAGGCGGTAGTCTAGATTATTACGCGCTGAACTTTTTGGTCTAATAATTAGAATCTCTGTTTTTTCAGAATTAAGCAGTAGAAAGTTATTAGTCATCCAATTTTTTATATCGGTTATGCATTCTGTTAATTTAGTGAATTTGTTTGTTTCATCCGGATGAGAAGAAATGTAGAGCTGAGTATCATCAGCGTAACAATGAAAGCTAATGCCATGCTTCCTAATAACTGCACCCAAAGGAAGCATGTACAGGGTGAAAAGCAATGGTCCTAACACTGAACCTTGAGGAACTCCATACTGAACTTGTGACCGATATGACATCTCCTCATTTACTGCTACAAACTGATAACGGTCAGATAAGTATGATTTGAACCAGGCTAATGCAACTCCACTAATGCCAACATAATTTTCAAGTCTATTCAGAAGGATTTTGTGGTCAATTGTATCAAATGCAGCACTAAGGTCCAGTAACACTAACAGAGAGATACAACCACGATCGGATGATAAGAGCAAATCATTAGTAACTCTAATAAGAGCAGTCTCAGTACTATGATATGGTCTAAATCCTGACTGGAAATCCTCGTAGATGCTGTTTCTTTCTAGATCAGTACTGCTCAAAGGTCTAATTTGAAATATAATTCTTTTGAAGCGATGGTCCTTAATGTAAAATTATCTAGTGCAAGTAATAATTCCTGTTTAACTTTTGTGCTGGCTATTCTATACAGGCCACCAGGGCACCATACAGACTTTATCAAAGAATTTGCTGATTTTCTCTCAGAACTAGTAATGTCTGCAGATAAAGTCATAATTGTCGGTGATTTTAATATCCATGTAGATAATGAAAAAGACGCATTGGGATTGGCATTTAGAGACATCTTAAACTCTATTGGAGTTACACAACATGTATCAGGACCCACTCATTCTCATAATCATACTTTAGATCTAATATTGTCGCATGGGATCAATGTTGATACTGTTCAAATTCTACAGCAGAGCGATGACATCTCAGATCATTACCTAGTTGCGTGTAGATTACCATTAGCCAAAGTCGAAAAACTAACTCCCTGTTATAAATATAGTAGAACTATCACTCCTAACACAAAAGATAGCTTTATAAATAATCTTCCTGATCAGTTTGATCTACTTAACATCCCAGATAGCCTAGAAGAACTTGATGTTGCAACAGAAACTATTAACTCTCTCTTTTCCAGCACTTTAGACACTGTTGCTCCGTTGCGCTTAAAGAAGATTAAAGAAAATAGTCCAACACCGTGGTACAACGAGCACACCCGGGCCCTCAAGAGAGCAGCCAGAAAAATGGAGCGGAGCTGGAAAAAAACTGGAAAAGTGCAGGATTGGGAAGAAAAGCGTGCGAGGAGGAAATGGGAACACAAGGAGAGAGAAGGAGCGATGCAGGTTTTGGGGCTTTCGACGGGGAGAGAAGGACGCTTCCCAGAACCCAGCGGCGCTGCCAACACAAACCCCGGGATGCCTGTCTGACCGGAGGAGGGACGCGGCGGCGGCGCCAATCCGATCGCCAAGACAACTTATCTCGCTCTCAGTGATAATGCTGTCAAAATAACAGCAGGATACAGCAGAGAGGAACTGGTTAAACCGCACAATCATCCATGTTGGATGAGTCTCTGAGGGACAAGATTTTTCAGCTTTTATGTGCATCATCATTCCTTTCCATTTCTCGGTATCATTTTTAGGTTGATAGTCCAGCATTCATGCATTTATCAGATGCTTTTATCATCGCATTCAAGAAACACATTGACATTCTAATCAGTTCTTGCTTTCCCTGGGAATCGAACCCATGACCTTGATGTTGCAAGCTTGGGACCATCATAATAACACATTACAAATAGTAAACTCTGCCTAAAATGCAATCAATAACTTATTTCTAATGCGATAGCTTTTGTTGCTGTTGTTCCGGCTTCGAAATCAATGCAGGATTGTGTAAAAAATGCCCAAAATTAATGTAAATACAAAACAAAAGTCAAGATAAGATTGCAAAAAGAGTGCTTGTATGAGATGTTGTTGTTTATATTATATAACAGGACATGAATAAGCAACAAGAGTAAGAGTCAAGTTTTCACCAATATGAGCACAATTGAAAACGTGATATTGATCTTATACAAATGTTCAATAAACATGAAACAAAAAATTTAGTGACTTACATTTTAGAAACATTTTTTGCTGTTTCATTACTAAATGAATCTCGTTGAGTAAATGATTCAACGATTCTCGCGTTTCGTGTTTTGTCGCCTCCTACTGGTGGATTCAGAGTCATATTTAAAAGCAGGACTATCATTTTATGTTTTCATTATGTTTCTATGTTCAAAATATTATTAAAAGAGATTAAACTGAACATTATTTATGCAGGTGTAAGAACTACTCCTAAATTCACGAGTGTTACTAATAGTTAGTAGAATGCTATAGTTCAGAATGAAAACAACAAATAAAGTAAAACAAAGACAAACTTATATGAGCATAACTACATTTATTTCCATTTAAAATAACTTAATTGCTGTACACTCACATATAAGTGAATATAAATAAAAGAAAAAATAAATAAATAATGCACCACTGTCTGTATTAATTTAAAATAAAATTCAGCAAAATATAACTGAACGTTAAGACTACTTACTGCACAGATAATAGACTTATTGTAGTTTATGCACAATAAGATATCTGAATATTGAGGAAAACTGCAGTGAACTGGACAAATAATACATGTATTAACACACAGCGACATCTAGAGGAACCGAAGAGAACTACATACTCAGCTATTTCTACAAGTTAAAGTGGAAATGTAGTCAAGTTTCGCTAGATGCTTTTATTCTTTTGCTGGCCAAACCCGGTGACGTCACATGATGAGATATTGCAAAATAGCCTGAGCTTTTGAAGCCCTAAAACATCCCTTTTTTCAATAAAGTGCTTTCATTGATCGTGTTTGTTATATATTTTTCTTTATTAAAGTAGAAATCACGTTAAAGTACGGTGTATATTTGAATACTTGATAAAAATGATGGGTAAGAAAAACAACTAATTAAACGGAAAACATGGGTTTATCGAGAAAATAAAACAACTTTTGTTAAACTTTTAATAAATTGCAAAGTGTAAAACTTTACAATAAATTGATTTTCGTTATACTTCGCTAAAAAACATTATAAAATAATAGCGAAATTCACATATTCACAATTCAAATTCATAGTTTTCATATACAGTGATACCTCGGTTTACGAGCGACTTGGTATACGAGCAAATCGGTGTACGAGCATGGAGGGTCAAATCGGTGTACGAGCATTGTATCGGTGTACGAGAAAGTTTTTTCCCTCACCCACGGGTATTTTTGTGTGGAAAAAGTACTAATGCTCAGGTCTGCGCATTTTTACTGTAAATATCCTAAACACAGCCTCTCATTACACAGTCATGCGATTCCAACCCCTTTATCACCCCTTAACTCATTCATTCTCTCAGCTTCGCTTGGTTTGGCTGCATCATTCACCACAGTGATACTCTTATAAGTGATTAAGTGGTTAACATTAATTAATTGTGATAGTGCCTCTAAGCAGTAACTGTCATGGTTCATGAATTAATTGTCTACTAGTTCTGCCTGAGTCTGTATGTATGTGTGTGGTCACTGATCACCTGATTCTCATATCATCTGCCTATCTCCCGGCTTTCATTTGCGGCTCCCGCAAATTCGTTCGTTCGTTTGTTCCAGGCTCCCGCGAATTCGTTCGTTCGCGGCTCCCGCGAATTCGTTCGTTCGTTCGTTCGCGGCTCCCGCAAATTTGTTCGAGGCTCCCGCGAATTAGTTCATTCGTTTGTTCGAGGATCCGGCGAATTCGTTCATTCGTTTGTTCGCGGCTCCCGCACGTTTGTTCGTTCGCAGCTCCCCGTCTCACGACTTTCACTCTGGATTATCACTTCATTTGTTTTCTGCACTATTATAATAAATTCACTCATTTGCACTTGAATCCTTGCTTTCCCCGCTCCTCCCTCCTCTCTCCTCAGCTGAAGTGCATTACAGTAAATTGACAAGTGTTTTTAGAGTTTAATTGTCAATTATTAATTAGTATTTATGTGAGATCTTAATGGTTATAATTTTAACTGCAATTAATAGGGTAAAACCCCAAATATATTTAAAATGTGCATTTGTGGTGGTGTGGAACGAATAAATTAATTTTTAGTGCATTCCTATATGGGGACATTTGTTTTGGTGTATGAGCATTTTGGTTTACGAGCTCGCTCTTGGAACGAATTAAACTTGTAAACCGAGGTATTACTGATATATATACAGTGGATACAGAAAGTATTCAGACCCCCTTAAAATTCTCACTCTTTGTTATATTGCAGCCATTTGCTAAAATCATTTAAGTTAATTTTGTCCCTCATTAATGTACACACAGCACCCCATACTGACAGAAGAACACAGAATTCTTTACATTTTTGCAGATTTATTAAAAAAGAAAAACTGAACATAAAAAAAAAAAACACTGGCACACCTTAGCAACGCCCTTACAACCAACTCAAATCTCCATAGCAACACCTAAAATACAAACAAAAACTAACAACAAAAACACTGCACGTAAAATTTTTCAGAAATTCTTCAGAAATGTTAAAATACACTATTTCTGTCATGTTAGGTCATGTTTATTAGGTTATCAATCTAAAACAACAGCAAATACAAATGAACCAAAACAACCCGAATGTTATTCATACTAACAATATTTGAGTGAGCAATTAATTGTTTTATTGCAGAACAAACATAACAAGACAAGGAACAGCCGACAATGTAAGACGTTTCCATTAAAAATTATAGAAGAAGGAAAAAACAAGCAAACAAAAACACAAGGAGCAATAGTGAAGACACAGGTAGATGATATCACAGAACAAACATACTAAAATAATAAATATTTGACAAAGAGAACACAGTTTCAGACTTATTATGTTTTTTGAAGCCCTGAAACGCTCAAACAGACTCATATAGAAATAAATTAAAGGAGGACTTACATTTTTTCCAATTTACAAGAATGGATATGATATTTAACCACCAATAAAACAAAATTTACAACAGAGAAGTTAAATTTGAATTTAAATCACTTACAAAACGTGGACATCTTGTTGGGTTATAGGATGAAATGCTATTTTGAAATAAAACTGGTATTTTCACGAGCCCGTGCGGTGTCACGTGCTTTTCATGTTTCTTTTTTCAAATCGCTTTCTTGTTCCTGTTATTTGTCCCAGCGGAGATTCCGTCTCGGCTGCAGCACATGACAGTCACGTGACCCGCTTTAGCGCTCTGTTTATGTATTGACAGGTTTCTTCTTATCGTAAGTGTCGTTAATTGAATTGTTTGTTTATTTATCTATTTTGCTCTTGTTATAATTATGTGAAATGTCTGCAATGTGATTTAAGAAAGCGTCTTATTGTTTAAAACATCCCTTAGCGTGTTTATATTAGATTATTCCTGAGTTATCATATTAAATGATTAATTTTCGCATTTTAATTTGTCAAAATAACATTCACTAAAACCCAACCTTTAATTTTATTTATCTTTTAAGTATCTTTTAAATATCTATGATTATTCATTTATTGATGTTTTTGTCATTTGTATAAGGTTAAACAGCATATTAACATTGGAAATACCTTGAATCTATGAATATAATCTATCTATGAATATCTATCTACCTTGTTCTATGAATAAAAATATTGTTTATTATAATCTATACAACTTGTGCATTAATTATTCAAGCATGTTATTTTATATTTATTTTACATTATTGTAAATAAAATCGCTTATTCAGCTCAGTACTAAATTAAAAAAAAGCAATATTCATGATTAATAATTAATATTTTGCAGATTCTGTAAAGAGACTGAGCTCGTATTAAATATATTAATAATTGTTAACATGTAAAATCGACTTTTAAATCTCTATTATTATTAATTTATTGGTTTATATTAGGTTAATCAAAATCCTTATTTTGGGTCTATGAATAATATTATAATCGATACAATTGTACATTTTCTTGTGCTTTTCTTATTTAAGCATGTGATTATTGTTAAAAAGTCGCTTATTGGGGTCAGTACCTCATAAAAAAATGCAATATTCATGATGAATTGTTGATATTTTGCAGATTCTGTAAAGAGAATGATCTTGAACTCATGATCAGAGGCCATAAACAGCAGTTTTATAGTATTCATTAATTATATTGATAATTGCTGGATTCCTCAGTTCTGTGAGTCATCTGTCTAAAGGCCGTTGATGGGACTGAAGCATCTTCATCTTCATCATGCCTCTGACGGCCGCTGTGATTGGAGGAGTTCAGAAACTGGTGCTTTACGAGACCAGGGCGGTGAGTCTCATTTCATTCATTATTATTATTGATGATATTGACCCCAAAAAAAGAAGATGTCTCGATATTTTACAGGATTTTATCCATTGGTTGATATTTTGTGTGTTTATTGTTCATCTAAAGTTTTTGATATTCTTCATATTCTGTTTGCAGACGATTACATTGATTTTGGTCTTTTATTGCCTTTATAAAGGCTTTTTCGTTTAATCTTACGTTTAATCATTGAATTCAGTTAGAATAATAAGTTGAAATCAAGCGTTCAGATCAAATGTGTCACAGATGTTTAATGCCGATCAGAGAAACACGAATGTGTTTAACCTTTGGTTTCACATGCAGGAACGAATATTGATGTTTTAAATGATTTGTAAAATGAAAAGATGCTTAAACGTGGAACTGAAGCAGTCAGTCAAGTTTACATTATTTAGTATTAAACTGATTTCCACTTTAATAAAACAATATTTAACACAATCAATGTGAGCATTTTAAAGTAAAAGGATGTTTAGTTACAGCTTTTGGAGCAATAGTGTGTGACGTCACGGGGATGTTTTCTCCGTTGGCCAGTGAATATGAGCATTTCTTTACTTTTTGAACACACACTTGCTTTGAAAGGAAGTGTTAAGCTCATATTAAGTCCGATGGTTAATGTGTGTGTGAGAGAGAGAGAGAGAGAGAGAGAGAGTGTGTGTGTGTGTGTCTGTGAGAGAGAGAGAGAGAGAGAGAGAGAGAGAGAGTGTGTGTGTGTGTGTGTGAGAGAGAGAGAGAGAGTGTGTGTGTGTGTGTGTGTGTGTGTGTGTCTGTGAGAGAGAGAGAGTGTGTGTGTGTGTGAGAGAGAGAGAGAGAGAGAGAGAGCGTGTGTGTGTGTGAGAGAGAGAGAGAGAGAGAGAAAGAGAGTGTGTGTGTGTGTGTGTCTGTGAGTGTGTGAGATTGATATACAGAGAGAGAGAGAGAGAGTGTGTGTGTGTATGTGTGAGTTAGAGAGAGTGTGTATGAGAGAGAGAGAGAGAGAGTGAGTGTGTGTAAGAGAGAGAGAGTGTGTGTGTATGTATGAGTTAGAGAGAGAGTGAGTGTGTGTGTGTGTCTGTGAGTGTGTGAGATTGATATACAGAGAGAGTGAGTGTGTTAGAGAGTTAGAGTTAGAGAGAGTGTGTGTGAGAGGGAGAGAGTGAGTTAGTGTGAATTTCAATAATCTTTTATTAAATGTTTTAATAATTGTTTAATTTCCTTTTTAATAAATGTTGTTGTGAAATGTTCCTCCGCGCCTCTAGATGGCAGCGTTTCTCTGTTATCAAACTGAGGCCTGCCGTCAGATTCTCATTGTGTAGTTTTGTGCAATATAATTGTCTAAGAAAATACACAAACTGTTTTATTTAGATTAAACTGTAAATATGTACATAAACGCATATAATGCATGAAGGAAAGTGTGTGAGATGCTGAACTAGACACAATATAACAGTCAATTGAACATTTTCACACTCTGATCTGACAGACCAAAGCTGATTTTACAGTCTCATGTTATGCAATAAAACATCGATGCGTCTGCAAAGCACATAATTTTACTCACAGTCAGTTCGGGACAGTGTGAATCCATCGGGTTTCTTTTATACTCTGCTGTATTTTACCCGTCTATTAAAGCACAGGACAGACTGGACCGCTTGAGCGCAGCTGTACATTCATAACGGCACTAATATGAGACTCTCTTTATCCTCGCTCTTCTCACTGCGTGGCGTTTGCACCGGAGGCTTTAATGTTTCCTGCCTGGAAATCGGCCCAAAAAAAGAGCAAATGTACCGTTTTTCTTTGTATTCACTCAGTAACTCAAGTCTTTTAATCTGCTGGATCCTTTTTTTTTTTATCAAAACTGTCTGGATTATATTTCACAACATAAAAAAGAAGTTACAAAATATTTAGCAAATTGTCATTATTGTACCGCGTGTGATTTATACATTGTAAAGCATTTAATCCTCATGCTAGTCTTTGTTTTGTTTTTTATAGTAATGAGAATCAGCATTAACATGCAAACAAGCATTAGCAATTCTTCGCAGTGTTTTGATCAGGAGGTTCTGCACCCTTTCAGAAGATGTGCAATAGCGCCCCCTGCTGTATAACAATGACAACACGCACTGCGTCCAAAATCAAATGCTTCCCTATTGTATAGTTTGCGAAAAATAGTACAGTAATGCCTCTAGATACAAGCGTAATCCTTTCCAGGACGAGCTCGTAACTCGAGTTGCTCGTATCTCAAATCATTTTTCCCATAAGAAATAACAGAAACAAAATGTATCCGTTCCGGCCCTCTAAAAAACTCCCTTATTAGTGCTAATAACAATGGAAAAACATGTTTTTAATTGTTATAGACTCACACACACACAAAATGGTAGTAAATAAGGATTCCTGTGATATAAAATGTGCTCTTAATTATGAGTTCTTGCCTTCGAGACAGACGATACAGTAGCAGCTAATGGCGGCATTTGTGGAGGAGGAGGAGGGATTACGTAGATAACACAAACACAATACGTAGTGTTTCTTCCCGTGTTGTGAATTGATAGACTCAGAAGCTCATATTTATTATTATTGAACACTCATAACTAGTGCTGCTCCCAGCTTAATACTCGTGAATCACTCGTTGCCCCGGTAACCCCCGCTGTAACACCAAGCTGCCTCTAGTGGAAATCATGTGCAATTACCCCATAAATGTATATAACACACACCACAGGAAGACTCGCGCGAGATGCGTAAGAAAGTCAACGAACACGTGAAGTGAAGGAGAAGTGAATACTCGTATGTCGGGACGCTCGTATCTCAAGGCATTACTGTACGTTGAAACAGAAGCATGTCTGAGTGCGTAGTATTTGAAGAACAGTGGGTGAAAAGTCCCTGGATAAGTGGCGTGTGCATGTGCCGGACACTTTATTATCCCATAATGCCACGGGAGAGGATTTATGAGGGGCAGTGGTCACATGAGAGCACTGCAAAAATCAACATTAAAAAATAAGAAAGTAAACATATATTAAGAAAAATCTAAATGGGGAGAGAAAATTCTACTTGATAAGATGTTAAAACAAGACAAAAACGTCTTTAAAAAGTTCTTAAAACAAGATAAAAGGAAATTATAACTAGATTCAAGCAGAACTAATGATGAAATCAATGCAGAAATAATCAAATCAAGCATGTTTTTTTTCTTTTCTTTAATTTGTTGTTGGTTTTAAATAAATGTAAAGTTCATTGGAACGTAATATTATAAAACTCTTTGTGACAGAAACATTGTTTTCTGAAAATAAGAATCATTTTGCTCTTAAAATAAGAAAATATGTCTTAATTTCTGATTTCAGGATGAACTGAGAGAAAATATACCGTCACTTTAAAAACATCCTTCATTTAAAGAATCACCAGAATTGACCATTTTTACTATTTTTACTAATTCAAGTTATATTTTCTCAAAACAAGCAAAATAATCTCTTACTTTTAGTTCTAGGAGAGTTTTATTGATTAACAAGATTTATTGCCTTATTTCAAGACTTTTGAGTTTTTTGTAGTTTGTAGAGGCAGATGTAGTTTGTCAGAATTTCATTCATGCTATACAGTGCTATACTACACTATCATACTTTTATTTTATTTTTAACTGCTCCAAAGTAAATTAAAATGTTGCACTAACTCTTGATTTCGGACACTACGATGGAATTCCATCAAAAACCGGGAAAGAGTGGATGGAAAAAAGAAAGAAAGAAGTGAAAGTCTGGACACAATTATAATTAAGAACTTTTGGAAGTGAAAGTGCTTTTTTATTCAGACAAATATACTAAATATGCATATAATTTGTTTCTGGGACGTAAAGTGGCACAAGTTTCCATGAATTTCACTAAATCGGCCGCATTTAAGTTTTAATAACAGGACTTTTTGATTTCAATTTGTTGCTGGTCATAAACAGTCTGTTGATTTGCACTCTCTCTCTTTCTCAGAGATATTTTCTTGTGGGGAGTAACAACGCTCAAACAAAACATCGCGTCCTGAAGATCGATCGCACTGAACCGCGGGATCTGGTCATTATCGATGATAAGGTGAGATACTCTGATTGTTTCGCACACAAACACACCTCAGTTTCATTTCTTTGGAAGCAATGCAATACTCAAATCACGCACTTTATATCCGTGCTTATAGGGAGAATCTCCCTCCATGAGAACTTCATTAATATCGGAATCGGTCGATTTTTGTTCATTAATGTCGGGATCGGTTGATGGTTGTTTGTTAATGATCGGTTGATGGTTGTTTATTAATATCGGGATCGGTTGATGGTTGTTTGTTAATATCGGGATCGGTTGATGGTTGTTCGTTAATATCGGAATTGGTTGATGGTTGTTCGTCAATATCGGGATCGGTTGATGGTTGTTTGTTAATGATCGGTTGATGGTTGTTTGTTAATATCGGGATCGGTTGATGGTTGTTCGTCAATATCGGGATCGGTTGATAGTTGTTCGTTAATATCGGGATCGGTTGATGGTTGTTTGTTAATATCGGGATCGGTTGATGGTTGTTTGTTAATATCGGGATCGGTTGATGGTTGTTTGTTAATATCGGGATCGGTTGATGGTTGTTTGTTAATATCGGGATCGGTTGATGGTTGTTTGTTAATATCGGTTGATGGTTGTTTGTTAATATCGGTTGATGGTTGTTTGTTAATATCGGTTGATGGTTGTTTGTTAATATCGGTTGATGGTTGTTTGTTAATATCGGTTGATGGTTGTTTGTTAATATCGGTTGATGGTTGTTTGTTAATATCGGGATCGGTTGATGGTTGTTTGTTAATATCGGGATCGGTTGATGGTTGTTTGTTAATATCGGGATCGGTTGATGGTTGTTTGTTAATATCGGGATCGGTTGATGGTTGTTTGTTAATATCGGGATCGGTTGATGGTTGTTCGTTAATATCGGGATCGGTTGATGGTTGTTCGTTAATATCGGGATCGGTTGATGGTTGTTCGTCAATATCGGGATCGGTTGATGGTTGTTCGTCAATATCGGGATCGGTTGATAGTTCTTCGTCAATATCGGGATCGGTTGATGGTTGTTCGTCAATATCGGGATCGGTTGATGGTTGTTCGTTAATATCGGGATCGGTTGATGGTTGTTCGTTAATATCGGTATCGGTTGATGGTTGTTCGTTAATATCGGTTGATGGTTGTTTGTTAATATCGGTTGATGGTTGTTTGTTAATATCGGTTGATGGTTGTTTGTTAATATCGGTTGATGGTTGTTTGTTAATATCGGTTGATGGTTGTTTGTTAATATCGGTTGATGGTTGTTTGTTAATATCGGTTGATGGTTGTTTGTTAATATCGGTATCGGTTGATGGTTGTTTGTTAATATCGGTTGATGGTTGTTTGTTAATATCGGTTGATGGTTGTTTGTTAATATCGGGATCGGTTGATGGTTGTTTGTTAATATCGGGATCGGTTGATGGTTGTTTGTTAATATCGGGATCGGTTGATGGTTGTTTGTTAATATCGGGATCGGTTGATGGTTGTTTGTTAATATCGGGATCGGTTGATGGTTGTTTGTTAATATCGGGATCGGTTGATGGTTGTTCGTTAATATCGGGATCGGTTGATGGTTGTTCGTCAATATCGGGATCGGTTGATGGTTGTTCGTCAATATCGGGATCGGTTGATAGTTCTTCGTTAATATCGGGATCGGTTGATGGTTGTTCGTTAATATCGGGATCGGTTGATGGTTGTTCGTTAATATCGGGATCGGTTGATGGTTGTTCGTTAATATCGGGATCGGTTGATGGTTGTTCGTTAATATCGGGATCGGTTGATGGTTGTTCGTTAATATCGGTATCGGTTGATGGTTGTTTGTTAATATCGGTTGATGGTTGTTTGTTAATATCGGTTGATGGTTGTTTGTTAATATCGGTTGATGGTTGTTTGTTAATATCGGTTGATGGTTGTTTGTTAATATCGGTTGATGGTTGTTTGTTAATATCGGTTGATGGTTGTTTGTTAATATCGGTTGATGGTTGATGGTTGTTTGTTAATATCGGGATCGGTTGATGGTTGTTTGTTAATATCGGGATCGGTTGATGGTTGTTTGTTAATATCGGGATCGGTTGATGGTTGTTCGTCAATATCGGGATCGGTTGATAGTTTTTTGTTAATTTCGGAATTGGTCGATATTTGTTCGTTAATATCGGAATCGGCCAAACGTTTTTAAAACGAATTAATGTTAATTTCATCCATGGACAAAAAACAAACAAACATGCTTTTAACGGATGTGAATCATCGATGATCCTGAGGAATTCTCTGTTGATATGTGTATAGTTTTATTGAGTGTAAATGTGTTTATTTTGTGATTGTTTGTGTGTTTGGCAGCATGTCTACAATCAGCAGGAAGTGCGGGAGCTGCTGGGCCGCCTGGATCTGGGCAATCGTACTAAGATCGGGCAGAAAGGATCCTCCGGTCTTTCCAGAGCCGTGTCTGCCCACGGCATTGTGGGTAAGCCTTTCCTTGAAGTCTTATTCCCTTTGTTTATTCACCCTCAGTCTTGCCAATTAGTTGAGCGCTAATGCAATTAGGTGGAAATAGTGGGATTGCGCGTGTGCGTCATCTAAAGGTCAGGCAAACACTTCAGACACGTTCGGATGCCCACGCTCTTTACCTGAGATGCGTCGCACGCTGGCACCCCGTCGCCATGGCAACACCGCATGCCAATGAGAGCTGTGCCCACTCTTGTGTCTTTGATCCCCTTCTCCACCTGCCAAAGTCTTTCTTCTGGAAGGCCACAATATAAAAACCAGAGCGAGTCTCATTCAACATCCCTTTTACTGATTCGAAATGAAATGAGCTCAACTGCTTGTCAGGTGCGTTTTATTGACACTTAAAATATGAAATGAATAAAAATAAAGTAATGAATCTGTTTTTAACTTTCTAGATGCCAATTAGTGTTTCCTGGTCGGTGTTATTTTAGTATTATTTGTATACTGTTATTATAGTATTTAATAATATTTAGCTTTTCTTTTTTCAGTTTAGTTTATTATTTTTGTAGATTTCTATTTGGCTTTAATCTTATATTTATTTTAGTTTTAAGTAATTTTGTTGTGCTTTTGCCGTTTCTTTTGTGTATTGTAATATTTCAGTTGTATTTAGTAATTATAGTAATATTTTGCTTTTTGTTATTTATATATATATATATATATATATATATATATATATATATATATATATATATATATATATATATATATATATATATATATATATATATATATATTTAAAAAAAAATATATATATATATATTATATTAATATAATTTTTTAAAATATATAATATTGTATATTTTTATTTAATATATATTCTGTATTTTTTTAGCTTATTTTTTCAGTTTGTTTTGTGCTTTTTTATTAATTTGTCATTTTAATATTTCTATTTAGCTTTTAAAATGTCATCTTTAGTGTTAGTAATTTTGTTATAATTTTTTTTGTCATTTTATTATTCATATTTTAATATTTCTAATTAGCTATATTTTATTTTTCATTTTATAATTTCAACTTATTTTTATTTTAGTTAGTTGTCAAGGCAATGTTTCTAATTTTAGTTTTAGTCTTTTCTCTGCTAAAAATGTAGGTTTTTCATCTAATATTCATATTTTACATTCAGTTATTCATGTAATTGGAGCTTTATATTTTTCCTGAGAATCGAAACCATTACTTTGCCGTTGCTAGTTTCGTGTTTTCCCGTTTCTTTAGTGGTTATATTATTTGGCTTTATGGATTCTGACAGTTTATCAGGTTGAGCTGCTTGTGTTTTTGGGAAGCCGCCCACAGATCACAGACGGCGCTGGGAGAAACTGATGATCTGCAGGTCATGACCTGCTTCCTCTGACACCCTTCTGGAGAAATCCCAGTTTTGCTCAAGGAAACTGTGTCTTACGCAACCCTGTTTGCCTCTAATCAGCGCTGAGGGAGCGGAGCTTTGTGGAAGTAATAAGTGAGAGTTTAGTGCACAAACAACATCAGAACATGAATGTGTGTCATCCGTTTATGTGATGAGAAGCAACAATCACACGACTCATGCGTGAATCACACGCGTTTGATTAAACCCTCACGTCTCAACATTAGAGTGATGTGTCGCATTCAACCTCTGAAATGGAAATAATAACTTAATCTGTTTACTTTACGCTTAAAGAGAATCATTATGCTTTATTACATCTTTCTTTAGTGTTGCTGTTTTTAATCTCCAGTTCTTCTTTGTCAGTGTCAGTAATTCTTGAGTTTCTTCCGGGAACAAACACTCACAATAATCCTCATTATCATAATTCATGAGCAGAATAAAGGGGCGGGGCTTGGGTGAGTGAGTCGTGTGTTGAAACTGGTGGTGAAAGGAGGGGGCGCGACATTTCCCAAACACGACCAATCACAACACACCGATCCAGCCGACTAATCAGAGCACAGTGTGCTTTCAGAAGGAGGGGCTCCATAGAGACAGGAACTAAACGGAGCATTTCAGACAGACTGGGAATAGTCGAATATGAGGAAATAATCAACATTCAAGCAGGAAAACCTGATCTAGTGAAAACCAGCTCAGTCGCGCATGTTACATCAGAAGAAACTCTTGACAGCCACATGGGGTTTGAGACACTCATGCTTTTGACTAATTCGCATTCCTAATTAATTTTATGTAACAACATTAAGAAAAGATAACAGGAAAATTAAGTGGTGATAACGAGAAAAACAACTATTATGTCGCAATCACAGGAAAATTAAGTGGTGATAAGGAGAAAAACAACTACCGTATTTTCCGCACTATAAGGCGCACCCAAAGACGTGATTTTGTTCAAAAATCGGACGTGCGCCTTATAGTCCAGTGCACCTTATATATGGACTGAGTTCCAAAATCTATAAAATTGTTTTTGGGTGATTTTGATAAGCGCTCGGCTTGATTGACTGTCGGACCATTTCACACTGACACAGTGATAAACCAATCACAGAACATTATGTAATACCACATGCTTACCTCCTGAAATCTGACTCCCTGTCACTCTGCGCTTCCTGGAGCATATTCCCTTATCAATCCATGTTTTCACACAGCAAACACCCAGAACGCGCAAGCGGGGTAAAGTTAGTTTTGTTTTTTATATTCCTCACACATTCAGCATAAAATGGCAATAACTCTAAAAGGACTCACTCAAAAAAAAATCTTAACAATGTATACTTATGGATACATATGTCTTAATGTTTCACAAGCTTCTTTTTCGTTATTCCCGCTAGGTATAATGAGCAAGCTGCCGTAAAACCCGTCTGAATGTGATTTTCACCTGAAAAGCTTGTCTCTTTGCCGAGATGTGATTAAGGGACCGTGGGAAAAGTGCAATTTTCTTATGGAGAAAGCTATTGGTAAAAGAAAGGTAAATTTGGACATGCAATTCACTTTTTGAAAAGACAGGTTTAAACGTTGTCCACTGTGTCCCTTTAATGAATGCCACTGGTCTCATGTCTACACACACTTAAATTATAGCAGAAATCGAAAAGAACTTGCACTTTTCCCACGGTCCCTTACGCACAGCTCATCAAAGAGCAAGCTTTCCCGCAAAACTCACATTCAGACGGGCTTTACGGCTCAGTGCTCGTTATATACAGCCAAAAAATGAAATGGAAGCTTGTGAAACATTAAGATATATTTCCTTTTTGTGACAAGGTTGTTAAGATTTTTTTTGTGCGAGTGGTTTTGGAGTTATTGCCATTTATCGTTGAATGTGTGAAATATCGGAAACAAAACTAACTTTACCCCGCTGAACGAGCACAGGTTTTGAGTACTTAAATTAATACAAAGAAAACAAAATAATGTGTATAAAGGATGTGAGATGGTTTGAAACTGTAAACTTCCTGAGCTTTGTCAGGATGAGAGATAAAGACACCAGCAAAACTGTTGATTTTCTTGAATAGCAGGAACTAAGCATAACTGAACTTAGCTTTCGTTTTTTTTTTATACTTTTTTATTTTATATCATTGTTTTAATTTTTTTCGATTTGTATTATTTATTTTTGATCACTTTTCATGCTTTTTTCGTTTAGTAAGAACTGTAATTTTCTTCTATAGCAGGAACTGAGCATAACTGAACTTAGCTTTCGTTTTTTTTTTACTTTTCTATTTTATATCATTGTTTTAATTTTTTTCGATTTGTTTTCTTTATTTGATCACTTTTCATGCTTTTTCGTTTAGTAAAAACTGTAATTTTCTTGAATAGCAGGAACTAAGCATAACTGAACTTAGCTTTCGTTTTTTTTTTACTTTTCTATTTTATATCATTGTTTTGATTTTTTTCGATTTGTATTCTTTATTTTTGATCAGTTTTCATGCTTTTTTCGTTTAGTAAAAAACTGTAATTTTCTTGAATAGCAGGAACTAAGCATAGCTGAACTTAGCTTTCGTTTTTTTTTTTTTACTTTTCTATTTTATATTGTTGTTTTGATTTTTTTCGATTTGTATTTGTTACTTTTGATCACTTTCCTTACCTTTTTTCGCCTGATTACCCTAACTTTCACTTTCACTTGGCGCAGACCTTTTGACGAAATATCTGTGGAGGGACATCTGCTTCTCCTTTATCCACAACAACAGAAGCCTCTCCATCTCATCATTTATATTCGAACACAACTTCAATATAATCCTCACGCCCTTGAAAGGATTTACATTCTTGATAACATCGTTCTGCTTTAGGATGGTACATATCGTGGATGTACTGCGATCATAAGTGCGTGCTAGATCTCTCACGCGGCACTGCGCTCATATTTATCCACAATTTCATGCTTCATTTCCATTGTCATCATGCGTTTCTTCTTTTCACTACCATCCTTACTACTTACTTTCTTAGAATTCGTCGCTATTATGAAGAATAATGCACAAAATAGAGAGAAAAATATCTACCGTATTCGCGGATGACTCGTACAAGTCAGTGAACACATGAAGTGAACGAGTGTCGGCGTCGGCCTCAGTACTCTAATATTTACTCCTATATAGAAGCAAAAATCTGCCCGAAGGCTTGCTCATATCTTGGAATACTCATATGTAGAGTCACTCTACAGGAAAGCTGCATCTTCCAGGTGCTGCACACTGCCATGTGCTTCTGTCTAATCAAGACACCAGGAAAATTGCCAAGCTGTTCAATTCAGACACAGAAGATGATGACTTTGATTGATTAAAACAATGTGAGTGTATTGTTATACAGTAGAATAAAGTTCAGTAAAACTCACTGTTTTGCTTCCTTTACCTTTTTGTAGACCATATGTTTTACCGTGCGCCTTATAATGCGGTGCGCCTTGTGTACGGACTAAGTACAAAATAGAGCGGCAGTTGAGACTGCGCCTTATAATACGATGCGCCTTATGGTGCGGAAAATACGGTATTATGTCGCGATCACAGGAAAATTGAGTGGTGATGAAAAAAAACAACTATTATGTCGCAATCACAGGAAGATTAAGTGGTGATAAGGAGAAAAACAACTTTTATGTCACGATCACAGGAAAATTAAGTCGCAATAACGAGAAAAACAACTATTATGTCACGATCACAGGAAAATTGAGTGGTGATGAAAAAAACAACTTTTATGTCGCAATCACAGGAAAATTGAGTGGTGATAAGGAGAAAAACAACTATTATGTCGCGATCACAGGAAAATTAAGTCGCGATAACGAGAAAAACAACTTTTGAAATGATGAGATAACAGGAATCCTCTTGCGATTTCCTGTAAACTAAAGAAATAATTGTAACCCATGGGCTTTTAGGGCTTGATAACATGGTAGCTGGTAATGGCATTAAATAAAATAATTAAACAGACAAACTAAAAAACAAACGCTGTTAAATAATGATTTCCTCCCCTCTCCATGTCTTCCAGGTTTCGTCCGGTTTCTGGAGGGTTACTATATAGTGTTGATCACGAAGCGGCGGAGAATGGCAGACATCGGCGGACACTCGATTTACAAGATTGAAGACACGAATATGATCTACATTCCCAACGACTCCGTTAGAGTTGCACATCCTGACGAGGCCCGGTGAGTCTCATCATATCGCATCAAATCAGGAGTATCTGAGAGTTAGTTGGATCAGGATCGACCAATAGGATCGTTCAGATTTGGTCACATGATACTGTTTACGACACACTGTGTGATGATTATATTACAGCTGCCTCTAAATGATATAAATCTCCTGGTATCTTCTGTCTGATTGATAATTATTTATCAAGTAAAAGTATTTTAGTGTAATTGTACAAACTGAATGAAAATATTAGCGAATTTAAACATAAACGCAAAAATAACTTTGATATTGTTAGTGATATTTCAGCTGCAGCTTCGCTTTACTTGATTATCGTTTATTAGAAAATCATGATTATGAGGTTTTAATGAAGGTTTATTTGTTCATCTCTCAATCATCATTGCATTGCATTATATATTTTAAAATGGCATAAAATTAAACATTTAAAATTTTTCTAACTAAGACATATTATTGGCAGACATTGATATTTATATGCATTTTATATCATCTGCTCTCATTGGTTCAAATCACTTTAATTTTGTCCTTATAAATATCAGCATCTGCACCAAATTGCATATTTTTCTCCGTTTGGGTTGTTATCTGAGGTGTTTTTTCCCCCGTATTCTCATTATTTCACGTTTTATGAGTATCTAATATGATTCAAAACATTTATTTTAATTGTTATTATTTCATGTCAGACTTAAATACTAAATCATTTATATTTGCTGTATTGGTATCATGTGACCTCATTATGTCATGTGTGGCGTCCAATCGGATCCTTTATCATTTTTAATCCACGTTTGTGTCAAAATCTCTTCACTTTTAGCTTTCAGGATGAATAAATGAGTCAAAAAAGAGTCACTGTGACTGTATTAATGCAGTGGGAACAGAGGCTCAGTTTGAGTGCATGACATTGACACACACAGTTGGTGTTTTGATGCGTTTGCTCACAGAAAGCTTGCATATGTTATGTTTTCAGTATGCATGCTGCGCTAGCAGTAATAGCAAGTATGCTAGTGTGTTGATTCAGGCTGTTTGTCTGTTGCTTGCGTCTGGTTTTCTTCACGCTGTGTCTGTCCCACCGCGGTCGGTCACTCTGATCTCAGGATGCAATTCACACGTCTCTTATTTCTGCTGTGTGTGTGTGTGTGTGTGTGTGTGTGACGCCAATGGAAGCTTGTTATTCGTCACTTGTGATGTGCGTTAGAGATTTAACAATAACACAGAGTACTTTTAGTAGTACAGCCTGTAACTGTTGACTCGGGTAACACGAGACGCCGTTTGCATCTTACTGTCTAATTTAAGTCTTGTGAATTAATCAGGGACTTTTATTAAAAACATGAAACATTAGGAGTGAAATGCCGATCTAAGCATTCAACCTGTTTTCTATGTGAAATATATAGTATTAGGGTAATTTACATGCTGACCTTTACGTTGTTTTACTGTATTTATGATCTAATAAATTCAGCTTTAATCACAGGAATAAATGACACTTTACTATATATTCACATAGAAAACAGCTGTTTTACACTGATATAATATTACACTGTTTTACTGTATTTATCATCTAATAAATTCAGCTTTAATCACAGGAATAAATGACACTTTACTATATATTCACATAGAAAACAGCTGTTTTACACTGATAAAATATTACACTGTTTTACTGTATTTATCATCTAATAAATTCAGCTTTAATCACAGGAATAAATGACACTTTACTATATATTCACATATAAAACAGCCGTTTTACACTGATATAATATTACACTGTTTTACTGTATGATTAATAAATTCAGCTTTAATGAGCAGAAGAGACTCTTTCGGAAACATAAAAGGAATTATACCAGACTTATAACCACTAATGCAAACCAAATAATTGCATTTTTCTAACATTAACAAAGCAGATTATACTTGACTCTGTGTTCTGTTGTTTGTTTTGTGTTTTTCCTCAGATATGTGAGAATATTCCAGAACGTGGATCTGTCCAGTAACTTCTACTTCAGGTGAGTTTTGAACTGAAGCATCTTGTCTTTTATCCCTGAGCGTCTCATATTCACGTAGCGTGGCCTTGAGTAACATCTCGGATCCTCAGATACTCCTCTCATGTGGCCTCACTGGTCCTCGCTTCTATTCACCAATCCATCCATATTTTTTCCTTCATAAAACGGCCTGTTGCTGCTTTGATTTTAGAAAAGATGCAGCTGATATAAGTGAAATGTTCACAAAATATTTAAGTAAGAAAATTGCACAAGAAACCATTAATTTGTTTTCAGTGGATTTTTTATTGTTAATTTTCATCTAAAGATGTGAAATGCAAGAGTGTTAACATGTTTTCCTCTCGCAGTGATTGAGTTTATGTAAGGTTTTCAACTTTTCAAATTCTGGATAGTAAAAAAAATATATAAAAACCACTTTACAATAAGGTTTTATTAGTTAACATGAACTAATAATGAAGTGCCCTTCTACAGCATTTATTAATCTTAGTTCATTTTAATCTTAGCATTTACATTAATAAATTATTAAAAGCAACAGTTGTATTTAGTTAATGAACTAACATCAACAAACAATGAACAGCTGTATTTTTAACTAATAAAGATTAATAAATAGTGCAACAAATGTATTGATTATTGTTAGTTAATACATCAGCTATTAACAATTGAAACCTTATTGTAAAGAGTGAGTGAGTGTGTGAGTGAGTGACTGTGTGTGTGTGTGTGTGTGTGAGAGAGTGAATGACTGTGTGTGTGAGAGAGTGAATGACTGTGTGTGGGTGAGAGTGAATGACTGTGTGTGTGTGAGAGTGAATGACTGTGTGTGGGTGAGAGTGAATGACTGTGTGTGGGTGAGAGTGAATGACTGTGTGTGTGAGAGAGTGAATGACTGTGTGTGTGTGAGAGTGAATGACTGTGTGTGTGTGAGAGTGAATGACTGTGTGTGGGTGAGAGTGAATGACTGTGTGTGTGAGAGAGTGAATGACTGTGTGTGTGTGAGAGTGAATGACTGTGTGTGTGTGAGAGTGAATGACTGTGTGTGTGTGAGAGTGAATGACTGTGTGTGTGTGAGAGTGAATGACTGTGTGTGGGTGAGAGTGAATGACTGTGTGTGTGAGAGAGTGAATGACTGTGTGTGTGTGAGAGTGAATGACTGTGTGTGTGTGTGAGAGTGAATGACTGTGTGTGTGAGAGAGTGAATGACTGTGTGTGGGTGAGAGTGAATGACTGTGTGTGTGTGAGAGTGAATGACTGTGTGTGGGTGAGAGTGAATGACTGTGTGTGTGTGAGAGTGAATGACTGTGTGTGTGTGAGAGTGAATGACTGTGTGTGTGTGAGAGTGAATGACTGTGTGTGGGTGAGAGTGAATGACTGTGTGTGGGTGAGAGTGAATGACTGTGTGTGTGTGTGAGAGTGAATGACTGTGTGTGTGTGTGAGAGTGAATGACTGTGTGTGTGTGAGAGTGAATGACTGTGTGTGTGTGAGAGTGAATGACTGTGTGTGTGTGTGGGTGAATGCCTGTGTGTGTGTGAGAGTGAATGACTGTGTGTGTGTGTGTGGGTGAATGACTGTGTGTGTGTGTGAGTGAGTGAATGACTGTGTGTGTGTGAGTAACAGAGTGAGTGACTGTGTGTGTGTGAGTGAGTAACAGAGTGAATGACTGTGTGTGTGTGTGAGAGTGAATGACTGTGTGTGTGTGAGAGTGAATGACTGTGTGAGTGAGAGAGTGAATGAATGTGTGTGTGTGAGAGTGAATGACTGTGTGTGTGTGAGAGTGAATGACTGTGTGTGTGTGAGAGTGAATGAATGTGTGTGTGAGTGAGTGAATGACTGTGTGTGTGTGAGAGTGAATGACTGTGTGTGTGTGAGTGAGTAACAGAGTGAGTGACTGTGTGTGTGTGAGTGAGTAACAGAGTGAGTGACTGTGTGTGTGTGTGAGAGTGAATGACTGTGTGTGTGTGAGAGTGAATGACTGTGTGTGTGTGAGAGTGAATGACTGTGTGTGTGTGAGAGTGAATGACTGTGTGTGTGTGAGAGTGAATGACTGTGTGTGTGTGAGAGTGAATGACTGTGTGTGTGTGAGAGTGAATGACTGTGTGTGTGTGAGTGAGTGAGTGACTGTGTGTGTGTGAGTGAGTAACAGAGTGAGTGACTGTGTGTGTGTGAGTGAGTAACAGAGTGAGTGACTGTGTGTGTGTGAGAGAGTGAATGACTGTGTGTGTGTGAGAGAGTGAATGACTGTGTGTGTGTGTGTGAGAGGGAATGACTGTGTGTGTGTGTGAGTGAGTGAATGACTGTGTGTGTGTGTGAGTAACAGAGTGAGTGACTGTGTGTGTGTGAGTAACAGAGTGAATGACTGTGTGTGTGTGTGTGAGTGAATGACTGTGTGTGTGTGTGTGTGTGAGTGAATGACTGTGTGTGTGTGTGTGTGTGTGTGAGTGAATGACTGTGTGTGTGTGTGTGTGTGTGTGTGTGTGAGTGAATGACTGTGTGTGTGTGAGTGAATGACTGTGTGTGTGTGAGTGAGTGAATGACTGTGTGTGTGTGTGTGTGTGTGTGTGTGTGTGAGAGAGAGTGACTGTGTGTGTGTGTGTGTGTGTGTGAGTGAATGACTGTGTGTGTGTGTGTGTGTGTGTGTGAGTGAATGACTGTGTGTGTGTGAGTGAATGACTGTGTGTGTGTGAGTGAGTGAATGACTGTGTGTGTGTGTGTGTGTGTGTGTGTGTGTGAGAGAGAGTGACTGTGTGTGTGTGTGTGTGTGTGTGTGAGAGAGTGACTGTGTGTGTGTGTGTGTGTGAGAGAGTGTGTGAGAGAGTGTGTGTGAGAGTGTGAGGGTGAGTGTGAGGGTGAGTGTGAGGGTGAGTGTGAGGGTGAGTGTGAGGGTGAGGGTGAGTGTGAGGGTGAGTGTGAGGGTGAGTGTGAGGGTGAGTGTGAGGGTGAGTGCGAGGGTGAGTGCGAGGGTGAGTGCGAGGGTGAGTGCGAGGGTGAGTGCGAGGGTGAGTGCGAGGGTGAGTGCGAGGGTGAGTGCGAGGGTGAGTGCGAGGGTGAGTGCGAGGGTGAGTGCGAGGGTGAGTGCGAGGGTGAGTGCGAGGGTGAGTGCGAGGGTGAGTGCGAGGGTGAGTGCGAGGGTGAGTGCGAGGGTGAGTGCGAGGGCGAGGGCGAGGGCGAGGGCGAGGGCGAGTGAGTGTGAGGGTGAGTGAGTGTGAGGGTGAGTGAGTGTGAGGGTGAGTGAGTGAGTGAGAGGGTGAGTGTGAGGGTGAGTGAGTGAGTGAGTGAGAGGGTGAGTGAGGGTGAGGGTGAGTGTGAGGGTGAGTGTGAGGGTGAGTGTGAGGGTGAGTGTGAGGGTGAGTGTGAGGGTGAGTGTGAGTGTGAGTGTGAGTGTGAGTGTGAGGGTGAGGGCGAGGGCGAGGGCGAGAGTGAGTGAGAGGGTGAGTGAGTGTGAGGGTGAGTGAGTGAGGGTGAGTGAGTGAGTGAGAGGGTGAGAGGGTGAGTGTGAGTGTGAGGGTGAGTGTGAGGGTGAGTGAGAGGGTGAGTGAGAGGGTGAGTGAGAGGGTGAGTGAGAGGGTGAGAGTGAGAGTGAGGGTGAGAGTGAGGGTGAGTGTGAGGGTGTGTGTGAGGGTGAGGGTGAGTGAGTGTGTGAGTGTTTATGGCAGTGTGTGTGTGTGTATATCATCCACTAGGTAGGAAATCTGCAGTGTTTGATTCCTGCAGGCGTTTTGTTGTGCTGAACGCGTCTGTAAATGAGATGTTGTGTTGTGGGAAGCTGAAACAATTGCATGTAAACTCTGATGAACTTGTGCGTCTCTCCGAATCTCAAAACAAGTTAATTCGGTGCAATTCATCTCTAAGCAACATGCTGTCACCTAGCAACAATGCATGCGTCTCATCTCTTCTCATCTCTTCTGCTGCCTAGCGATTATGAGAAATGTGCCCATTTTTATCCTGTGAGTGCATGCAACCCTTTGACCTTGTGACCCTTTGACCCTGTGACCCTCAGCTACAGCTACGACCTGAGCCACTCGCTGCAGTATAACATGACGCTGCTGCAGATGCCATGTGACGGCGGGGAGAGCGAGGAGCTGCGCGGCGGCCGGCAGGACAGCTTCGACATATTTGAGGAGGAGGGGCTTCCCACTCAAGGTCTGAGCGGATGATTTACTCTCAGTGCAATTATTTTATAATACATATTTAATATATTTCATTTATATACAGCTATCATTTTAATTTGTTTTATATTTAAAATATATATTTATATCGTTTTATATTTAAACCGTTATTGTATATATTTTTATTTTATTTTTCCTTTTATACATTTTTATGGTTTAACATCTTTTCTTTTATTATAACTCTCGCCGGTCTGAAGTCTCGTATGTTTGGACGTCTTTTTGTTTCTTTCATGTCATAAGGAAAGGACTCCAGTTATTTATCCTCTTTTAATTGTCAAAGTTTGTGTTTTGTGTTGTGTGTGTGAATTGCTGATTGCGCGTTTGTTTCAGTTGTTCACGGCTTCAGTAACGAACCCTACGAGAAGTATGTGTGGAACGTCCGTCTGCTGGAGAAGGTCAAGGGCATTGTGCATCCTGATTGGCTGCTGTACATCATCCACGGCTTCTGCGGCCAATCCAGTATCCTCTTATATAGAGAGTGAGTGTGAGAGAGAGAGTGACTGTGTGAGAGAGAGAGAGTGACTGTGTGAGAGAGAGAGAGTGACTGTGTGAGAGAGAGAGAGTGACTGTGTGAGAGAGAGAGAGTGACTGTGAGAGAGAGAGAGTGACTGTGTGAGAGAGAGAGAGTGACTGTGTGAGAGAGAGAGAGTGACTGTGTGAGAGAGAGAGAGTGACTGTGTGAGAGAGAGAGAGTGACTGTGTGAGAGAGAGAGAGTGACTGTGTGAGAGAGAGAGAGTGACTGTGTGAGAGAGAGTGACTGTGTGAGAGAGAGTGACTGTGTGAGAGAGAGTGACTGTGTGAGAGAGAGAGTGACTGTGTGAGAGAGAGAGTGACTGTGTGAGAGAGAGAGTGACTGTGTGAGAGAGAGTGACTGTGTGTGAGAGAGAGAGTGACTGTGTGTGAGAGAGAGAGTGACTGTGTGTGAGAGAGAGAGTGACTGTGTGAGAGAGAGAGAGTGACTGTGTGAGAGAGAGAGAGTGACTGTGTGAGAGAGAGAGAGTGACTGTGTGAGAGAGAGTGACTGTGTGAGAGAGAGTGACTGTGTGAGAGAGAGTGACTGTGTGAGAGAGAGAGTGACTGTGTGAGAGAGAGAGTGACTGTGTGAGAGAGAGAGTGACTGTGTGAGAGAGAGAGTGACTGTGTGAGAGAGAGTGACTGTGTGTGAGAGAGAGAGTGACTGTGTGTGAGAGAGAGAGTGACTGTGTGTGAGAGAGAGAGTGACTGTGTGTGAGAGAGAGAGTGACTGTGTGAGAGAGAGTGTGTGTGAGAGAGAGAGTGACTGTGTGTGAGAGAGAGAGTGACTGTGTGTGAGAGAGAGAGTGACTGTGTGTGAGAGAGAGAGTGACTGTGTGTGAGAGAGAGAGTGACTGTGTGTGAGAGAGAGAGTGACTGTGTGAGAGAGAGAGTGACTGTGTGTGAGAGAGAGAGTGACTGTGTGTGAGAGAGAGAGTGACTGTGTGTGAGAGAGAGAGTGACTGTGTGTGAGAGAGAGAGTGAGTGTGTGTGAGAGAGAGAGTGAGTGTGTGTGAGAGAGAGAGTGACTGTGTGTGAGAGAGAGAGTGACTGTGTGAGAGAGAGAGTGACTGTGTGAGAGAGAGTGACTGTGTGAGAGAGAGAGTGACTGTGTGAGAGAGAGAGTGACTGTGTGAGAGAGAGAGTGACTGTGTGAGAGAGAGAGTGACTGTGTGAGAGAGAGAGTGACTGTGTGAGAGAGAGAGTGACTGTGTGAGAGAGAGAGTGACTGTGTGAGAGAGAGAGTGACTGTGTGAGAGAGAGAGAGAGTGACTGTGTGAGAGAGAGAGAGAGTGACTGTGTGAGAGAGAGAGAGAGTGACTGTGTGAGAGAGAGTGACTGTGTGAGAGAGAGAGAGAGTGACTGTGTGAGAGAGAGAGAGAGTGACTGTGTGAGAGAGAGAGAGAGTGACTGTGTGAGAGAGAGTGACTGTGTGAGAGAGAGTGTGTGTGAGAGAGAGTGACTGTGTGAGAGAGAGTGACTGTGTGAGAGAGAGAGTGACTGTGTGAGAGAGAGAGTGACTGTGTGAGAGAGAGAGTGACTGTGTGAGAGAGAGAGTGACTGTGTGAGAGAGAGAGTGACTGTGTGAGAGAGAGAGTGACTGTGTGAGAGAGAGTGTGTGTGAGAGAGAGTGTGTGTGAGAGAGAGTGTGTGAGAGAGAGAGTGACTGTGTGTGAGAGAGAGAGTGACTGTGTGTGTGAGAGAGAGTGACTGTGTGTGAGAGAGAGTGACTGTGTGTGAGAGAGAGTGACTGTGTGTGAGAGAGAGTGACTGTGTGTGAGAGAGAGTGACTGTGTGTGAGAGAGAGTGACTGTGTGTGAGAGAGAGTGACTGTGTGTGAGAGAGAGTGACTGTGTGTGAGAGAGAGTGACTGTGTGTGAGAGAGTGACTGTGTGTGAGAGAGAGTGACTGTGTGTGAGAGAGAGTGACTGTGTGAGAGAGAGAGTGACTGTGTGTGAGAGAGAGTGACTGTGTGTGAGAGAGAGTGACTGTGTGTGAGAGAGAGTGACTGTGTGTGAGAGAGAGTGACTGTGTGAGAGAGAGAGTGACTGTGTGTGAGAGAGAGTGACTGTGTGTGAGAGAGAGTGACTGTGTGAGAGAGAGAGTGACTGTGTGAGAGAGAGTGACTGTGTGTGAGAGAGAGTGACTGTGTGTGAGAGAGAGTGACTGTGTGTGAGAGAGAGTGACTGTGTGTGAGAGAGAGTGACTGTGTGTGAGAGAGAGTGACTGTGTGTGAGAGAGAGTGACTGTGTGTGAGAGAGAGTGACTGTGTGTGAGAGAGAGTGACTGTGTGTGAGAGAGAGTGACTGTGTGTGAGAGAGAGTGACTGTGTGAGAGAGAGAGTGACTGTGTGTGAGAGAGAGAGTGACTGTGTGTGAGAGAGAGAGTGACTGTGTGTGAGAGAGAGTGACTGTGTGTGAGAGAGAGTGACTGTGTGTGAGAGAGAGTGACTGTGTGTGAGAGAGAGTGACTGTGTGAGAGAGAGAGTGACTGTGTGAGAGAGAGAGTGACTGTGTGAGAGAGAGAGTGACTGTGTGAGAGAGAGAGTGACTGTGTGAGAGAGAGTGACTGTGTGTGAGAGAGAGTGACTGTGTGAGAGAGAGAGTGACTGTGTGTGAGAGAGAGTGACTGTGTGTGAGAGAGAGTGACTGTGTGTGAGAGAGAGTGACTGTGTGTGAGAGAGAGTGACTGTGTGAGAGAGAGTGACTGTGTGTGAGAGAGAGTGACTGTGTGTGAGAGAGTGACTGTGTGTGAGAGAGAGTGACTGTGTGTGAGAGAGAGTGACTGTGTGTGAGAGAGAGTGACTGTGTGTGAGAGAGAGTGACTGTGTGAGAGAGAGAGTGACTGTGTGAGAGAGAGAGTGACTGTGTGAGAGAGAGTGACTGTGTGTGAGAGAGAGTGACTGTGTGTGAGAGAGAGTGACTGTGTGAGAGAGAGAGTGACTGTGTGTGAGAGAGAGAGTGACTGTGTGAGAGAGAGAGAGTGACTGTGTGAGAGAGAGAGAGTGACTGTGTGTGAGAGAGAGTGACTGTGTGAGAGAGAGAGTGACTGTGTGAGAGAGAGTGACTGTGTGAGAGAGAGAGAGTGACTGTGTGAGAGAGAGTGACTGTGTGAGAGAGAGAGTGACTGTGTGAGAGAGAGAGTGACTGTGTGAGAGAGAGAGTGACTGTGTGAGAGAGAGAGTGACTGTGTGAGAGAGAGTGACTGTGTGTGAGAGAGAGTGACTGTGTGAGAGAGAGAGTGACTGTGTGAGAGAGAGTGACTGTGTGAGAGAGAGTGACTGTGTGAGAGAGAGAGTGACTGTGTGAGAGAGAGAGTGACTGTGTGAGAGAGAGAGTGACTGTGTGAGAGAGAGAGTGACTGTGTGAGAGAGAGTGACTGTGTGAGAGAGAGAGTGACTGTGTGTGAGAGAGAGTGACTGTGTGAGAGAGAGTGACTGTGTGAGAGAGAGAGTGACTGTGTGTGAGAGAGAGTGACTGTGTGTGAGAGAGTTACTGTGTGAGAGAGAGTGACTGTGTGAGAGAGAGTGACTGTGTGAGAGAGAGAGTGACTGTGTGAGAGAGAGAGTGACTGTGTGTGAGAGAGTGACTGTGTGAGAGAGAGTGACTGTGTGTGAGAGAGAGAGTGACTGTGTGAGAGAGAGAGTGACTGTGTGAGAGAGAGAGTGACTGTGTGAGAGAGAGAGTGACTGTGTGAGAGAGAGTGACTGTGTGAGAGAGAGTGACTGTGTGAGAGAGAGTGACTGTGTGAGAGAGAGAGTGACTGTGTGTGAGAGAGAGTGACTGTGTGAGAGAGAGTGACTGTGTGAGAGAGAGTGACTGTGTGAGAGAGAGTGACTGTGTGAGAGAGAGTGACTGTGTGTGAGAGAGAGTGACTGTGTGTGTGAGAGAGTGTGACTGTGTGAGAGAGAGTGTGACTGTGTGAGAGAGAGAGTGACTGTGTGTGAGAGAGAGAGTGACTGTGTGTGAGAGAGAGTGACTGTGTGTGAGAGAGTGACTGTGTGTGAGAGAGAGTGACTGTGTGTGAGAGAGAGTGACTGTGTGTGAGAGAGAGTGACTGTGTGAGAGAGAGAGAGTGACTGTGTGAGAGAGAGAGAGTGACTGTGTGAGAGAGAGAGTGACTGTGTGAGAGAGAGAGTGACTGTGTGTGAGAGAGAGTGACTGTGTGAGAGAGAGTGACTGTGTGTGAGAGAGAGAGTGAGTGTGTGTGAGAGAGAGAGTGACTGTGTGAGAGAGAGTGACTGTGTGTGAGAGAGAGAGTGACTGTGTGAGAGAGAGAGTGACTGTGTGAGAGAGAGTGACTGTGTGTGAGAGAGAGAGTGACTGTGTGAGAGAGAGTGACTGTGTGAGAGAGAGTGACTGTGTGAGAGAGAGTGACTGTGTGTGAGAGAGAGTGACTGTGTGAGAGAGAGAGTGACTGTGTGTGAGAGAGAGTGACTGTGTGTGAGAGAGAGAGTGACTGTGTGTGAGAGAGAGTGACTGTGTGTGAGAGAGAGAGTGACTGTGTGAGAGAGAGAGTGACTGTGTGTGAGAGAGTGACTGTGTGAGAGAGAGAGTGACTGTGTGAGAGAGAGTGACTGTGTGAGAGAGAGAGTGACTGTGTGTGAGAGAGAGTGACTGTGTGAGAGAGAGTGACTGTGTGTGAGAGAGAGTGACTGTGTGTGAGAGAGAGTGACTGTGTGTGAGAGAGAGAGTGACTGTGTGTGAGAGAGAGAGTGACTGTGTGTGAGAGAGAGTGACTGTGTGTGAGAGAGAGAGTGACTGTGTGTGAGAGAGTGACTGTGTGTGAGAGAGAGTGACTGTGTGTGAGAGAGAGTGACTGTGTGTGAGAGAGTGGCTGTGTGAGAGAGAGAGTGACTGTGTGAGAGAGAGAGTGACTGTGTGAGAGAGAGAGTGACTGTGTGAGAGAGAGAGTGACTGTGTGTGAGAGAGAGAGTGACTGTGTGTGAGAGAGAGAGTGACTGTGTGTGAGAGAGAGTGACTGTGTGTGAGAGAGTGACTGTGTGTGAGAGAGTGGCTGTGTGAGAGAGAGAGTGACTGTGTGAGAGAGAGAGTGACTGTGTGAGAGAGAGAGTGACTGTGTGAGAGAGAGAGTGACTGTGTGAGAGAGAGAGTGACTGTGTGAGAGAGAGAGTGACTGTGTGAGAGAGAGAGTGACTGTGTGAGAGAGAGAGTGACTGTGTGAGAGAGAGAGTGACTGTGTGAGAGAGAGAGTGACTGTGTGAGAGAGAGTGACTGTGTGAGAGAGAGAGTGACTGTGTGAGAGAGAGAGTGACTGTGTGAGAGAGAGTGACTGTGTGAGAGAGAGTGACTGTGTGAGAGAGAGAGTGACTGTGTGTGAGAGAGAGTGACTGTGTGTGAGAGAGTTACTGTGTGAGAGAGAGTGACTGTGTGAGAGAGAGTGACTGTGTGAGAGAGAGAGTGACTGTGTGAGAGAGAGAGTGACTGTGTGTGAGAGAGTGACTGTGTGAGAGAGAGTGACTGTGTGTGAGAGAGAGAGTGACTGTGTGAGAGAGAGAGTGACTGTGTGAGAGAGAGAGTGACTGTGTGAGAGAGAGAGTGACTGTGTGAGAGAGAGTGACTGTGTGAGAGAGAGTGACTGTGTGAGAGAGAGTGACTGTGTGAGAGAGAGTGACTGTGTGTGAGAGAGAGTGACTGTGTGTGAGAGAGAGTGACTGTGTGAGAGAGAGTGACTGTGTGAGAGAGAGTGACTGTGTGAGAGAGAGTGACTGTGTGTGAGAGAGAGTGACTGTGTGTGAGAGAGAGTGACTGTGTGTGTGAGAGAGTGTGACTGTGTGTGAGAGAGAGAGTGACTGTGTGTGAGAGAGAGAGTGACTGTGTGTGAGAGAGAGAGTGACTGTGTGTGAGAGAGTGACTGTGTGTGAGAGAGAGTGACTGTGTGTGAGAGAGAGTGACTGTGTGTGAGAGAGAGTGACTGTGTGAGAGAGAGAGAGTGACTGTGTGAGAGAGAGAGAGTGACTGTGTGAGAGAGAGAGTGACTGTGTGAGAGAGAGAGTGACTGTGTGTGAGAGAGAGTGACTGTGTGAGAGAGAGTGACTGTGTGTGAGAGAGAGAGTGAGTGTGTGTGAGAGAGAGAGTGACTGTGTGAGAGAGAGTGACTGTGTGTGAGAGAGAGAGTGACTGTGTGAGAGAGAGAGTGACTGTGTGAGAGAGAGTGACTGTGTGTGAGAGAGAGAGTGACTGTGTGTGAGAGAGAGAGTGACTGTGTGAGAGAGAGTGACTGTGTGAGAGAGAGTGACTGTGTGTGAGAGAGAGTGACTGTGTGAGAGAGAGAGTGACTGTGTGTGAGAGAGAGTGACTGTGTGTGAGAGAGAGAGTGACTGTGTGTGAGAGAGAGTGACTGTGTGTGAGAGAGAGAGTGACTGTGTGAGAGAGAGAGTGACTGTGTGTGAGAGAGTGACTGTGTGAGAGAGAGAGTGACTGTGTGAGAGAGAGTGACTGTGTGAGAGAGAGAGTGACTGTGTGTGAGAGAGAGTGACTGTGTGTGAGAGAGAGTGACTGTGTGTGAGAGAGAGTGACTGTGTGTGAGAGAGAGTGACTGTGTGTGAGAGAGAGTGACTGTGTGTGAGAGAGAGTGACTGTGTGTGAGAGAGAGAGTGACTGTGTGTGAGAGAGAGAGTGACTGTGTGTGAGAGAGAGAGTGACTGTGTGTGAGAGAGAGAGTGACTGTGTGTGAGAGAGAGAGTGACTGTGTGTGAGAGAGAGTGACTGTGTGTGAGAGAGTGACTGTGTGTGAGAGAGTGGCTGTGTGAGAGAGAGAGTGACTGTGTGAGAGAGAGAGTGACTGTGTGAGAGAGAGAGTGACTGTGTGAGAGAGAGAGTGACTGTGTGTGAGAGAGAGAGTGACTGTGTGTGAGAGAGTGACTGTGTGTGAGAGAGAGTGACTGTGTGTGAGAGAGTGACTGTGTGTGAGAGAGTGGCTGTGTGAGAGAGAGAGTGACTGTGTGAGAGAGAGAGTGACTGTGTGAGAGAGAGAGTGACTGTGTGAGAGAGAGAGTGACTGTGTGAGAGAGAGAGTGACTGTGTGAGAGAGAGAGTGACTGTGTGAGAGAGAGAGTGACTGTGTGAGAGAGAGAGTGACTGTGTGAGAGAGAGAGTGACTGTGTGTGAGAGAGAGAGTGACTGTGTGAGAGAGAGAGTGACTGTGTGAGAGAGAGTGACTGTGTGAGAGAGAGTGACTGTGTGAGAGAGAGAGTGACTGTGTGAGAGAGAGAGTGACTGTGTGAGAGAGAGAGTGGCTGTGTGAGAGAGAGAGTGACTGTGTGAGAGAGAGAGTGACTGTGTGAGAGAGAGAGTGACTGTGTGAGAGAGAGAGTGACTGTGTGAGAGAGAGTGACTGTGTGTGAGAGAGAGAGTGACTGTGTGAGAGAGAGTGTGACTGTGTGAGAGAGAGAGACTGTGTGAGAGAGAGAGTGACTGTGTGAGAGAGAGTGACTGTGTGTGAGAGAGAGTGACTGTGTGAGAGAGAGTGACTGTGTGTGAGAGAGAGTGACTGTGTGAGAGAGAGAGTGACTGTGAGAGAGAGAGTGACTGTGTGTGAGAGAGTGACTGTGTGAGAGAGAGTGACTGTGTGAGAGAGTGACTGTGTGAGAGAGAGAGTGACTGTGTGAGAGAGAGTGACTGTGTGTGAGAGAGAGTGACTGTGTGAGAGAGAGAGTGACTGTGTGAGAGAGAGAGTGACTGTGTGAGAGAGAGTGACTGTGTGAGAGAGTGACTGTGTGAGAGAGTGACTGTGTGAGAGAGAGAGTGACTGTGTGTGAGAGAGAGTGACTGTGTGAGAGAGAGTGACTGTGTGTGAGAGAGAGTGACTGTGTGAGAGAGAGTGACTGTGTGTGTGAGAGAGTGACTGTGTGAGAGAGAGAGTGACTGTGTGAGAGAGAGAGTGACTGTGTGAGAGAGAGAGTGACTGTGTGAGAGAGAGTGACTGTGTGTGAGAGAGTGGCTGTGTGAGAGAGAGTGACTGTGTGAGAGAGAGTGACTGTGTGTGAGAGAGAGTGACTGTGTGAGAGAGAGAGTGACTGTGTGAGAGAGAGTGACTGTGTGTGAGAGAGTGACTGTGTGTGAGAGAGTGACTGTGTGTGAGAGAGAGTGACTGTGTGAGAGAGAGTGACTGTGTGTGAGAGAGAGTGACTGTGTGTGAGAGAGTGGCTGTGTGAGAGAGTGACTGTGTGAGAGAGAGTGACTGTGTGTGTGAGAGAGTGACTGTGTGAGAGAGAGAGTGACTGTGTGAGAGAGAGAGTGACTGTGTGAGAGAGAGAGTGACTGTGTGAGAGAGAGAGTGACTGTGTGAGAGAGAGTGACTGTGTGTGAGAGAGTGACTGTGTGTGAGAGAGAGTGACTGTGTGAGAGAGAGTGACTGTGTGTGTGAGAGAGTGACTGTGTGAGAGAGAGAGTGACTGTGTGAGAGAGAGAGTGACTGTGTGAGAGAGAGAGTGACTGTGTGAGAGAGAGTGACTGTGTGTGAGAGAGTGACTGTGTGTGAGAGAGTGGCTGTGTGAGAGAGAGTGACTGTGTGAGAGAGAGTGACTGTGTGTGAGAGAGAGTGACTGTGTGTGAGAGAGTGACTGTGTGAGAGCGAGAGCGAGTGTGAGTGTGTATTTAATTCCAAAAGTGAGTTACATGTTTTAAAATAATCCAGTAGAGTGTGTTAGTCTGTAGTTTATAGCATTAGCTTTATTTATACATTCATTTTAAATGTGCTTTCCTCATTTCTATTGCTGTGTTGGATGTGCAGACGCAAAATGAGTGTTTAGTTCTATAATGCTATATGAGTCTCATCATATACTATATACTGCTATATACTATACTATGTGTGTGTGTGTACTTCAGCGTCACTACTCCAGTCTTCAGTGTCACATGATCTTCACTAATCATTCTCTAAACATTCATGATTATTATCAGTAAAAAACCGCTGTGATGCATTTTGTTTTTCCTGTTGCAAAAACCACCAAACTGAATCCAGTTTGTCACGGCGTCCCGCGGCTCCAGCCGGTCCAGAGCGCTGAGAGGGTTTATCGGCTCCTGCTGCTTCAGAAACCCTCTTCATATGACCTGATTTCCCCAGACAGTTCAGGAGGGTCAAACTGAACAAACAAGCCTCAGAAACTCAGAGAGAGAGAGAGAGACCTGGAGGAAGTCTGGCTGTTGATTGTTTCTGTGATGGTTTCCCTGCGAGAGCCGGTTTTTATATATGGTATAGGATCAGGATATGAATTGTGAGTTATATGGAGACGTTTTAATGTTGAATGAAAACACTCATAAAGTTACAGAAATCATATTTCAAATAAACGCTGTTAATCTTTCTATTCCTCAAAGAGTTCGGGATAAAAAATACATCACAGCTGGTTTTAGCTGAAAACAATTATAAATGTTTTGAGAATGATTAGTGGAGATAATGTGACACTGAAGACTGGAGTAATGATGCTGAAAATACAACTTTAATCAGAGGAATAAATGACACTTTACTATATATTCACATAGAAAACAGCTGTTTTACACTGATATAATATTACACTGTTTTACTGTATTTATCATCTAATAAATTCAGCTTTAATCACAGGAATAAATGACACTTTACTATAAATTCACATAGAAAACAGCTGTTTTACACTGATATAATATTACACTGTTTTACTATATTTATCATATAATAAATACATCCTTGAAGCAGAAGAAACTTCAAAAACAAAAAATATTTTATTCAAAGTAACTTGCATTGCATTCAAGAAACACTTTGATATTCTATTCAGTTCTTGCTTTCCCTCTGAATCGAACCCATGACCTTGATGTTGCGAGCACCGCTCTCTACTGTTAGAGACACAGAAAGCCTGTACTGATATCAGATGATGCATGTATTTTGTGTTGTACTTCCTTAAACTCAGTTTTAATCCAGAGCTGTTGATCTACGGTCGGCCGGTTTACGTCACTCTGATCGCTCGCCGCTCCAGTCGCTTCGCTGGGACGCGGTTCCTCAAACGAGGAGCGAACTGTGAGGTACATGTGCTCTATTTCAGCGCGTGTGTCACGTGCGACGCTACCCGTCCAACACAAGCTCTGTGCTTCTGTATTTATCTCTGTGTATTCAGGTGTGATTATGTAATGTTCGTTTGCTCTAAAGCTGTCGGCCATTAAAGCTTTACAAAGCTTTCTGGGATTTTACTGCTGTGTTGCTTTATAACAGTGAAGAGAGTTTAAAAGTGCAGACTGAAAGATTTCAGCCCGACTATGGTTTAACAGTTACAATTTATATAAGTTGTATACTTGTATAAATATAATTTCAATATTTTTTTTTTATTGAAATCAGAGCTTTTTCTAGCCCAAAAAGTATTGGATTTCATACAAAAATGCATAGTACTTTAAAAAAAGCAGATGGAATAGGATGTACAAAAAATAAGTATTCAAGAAACAGCAAATATTTGGATAAATTTCTGTGCTTTTTGAAAATGTGATTTTTATTTGTTTTTGACCCTTTTCTGTAAGTGAGTCATTCGAGTGAGTTGTTTAAATGAATCTTCCGAGTGAATCATTCAAATGAATCACTCCCCAACGCTACTTCATCTGAATTTTAGTAGTGTTGCCGATTCTTTAACCCTGTGAATCCTACTTTTTCACGATACACATATTTCTAAAGTAAAATCCTAAGGAAAATGTTGCTGATAAAAAACGCGGTTTTATCCTCAATCTCCTGCAGTTCTTCTCTGTGATCGATAGTTATTTAACCAGTGAAAGTCTTTTAGTGTAATTGTACAAACGTCCTGCTTCAGCTCGAGCTTCTCGTGTTTTCAAATCTGATTTATATCAAGAATAACTTTGATATTGTTAGTGATATTTCAGCTGATATTGATATTAATATGCGTTTTATGTCAGTATTTGCTCTACTGTTATAAAGATCTCATTGATTTACATCACAAGCATCAGAATTTCATCCCTTTTTGTCCATATAAGTATCAGCATCTGCACAAAATCACTTATTTTTGCTGAGTTTGGGATCAAATTGAGCTCATATTCTCACTATATGAGCCATAAAGCACATAATCAAGCTTGTATTTGAAGATTGTGTTTCCTCTGTCATGCATTACAGTGTTAGAAAGCACTTTTCACCTTTAACTTGGCGAGTGGCAATAGTTTAAAGCTTCTTTGGTGTGTTTTTACTCTCACTGTAACGGAGTGTGTGTGTGTGTGTGTGTGTTTAGGGCGACGTGGCGAACGAGGTGGAGACGGAGCAGATCATCCACGACGCCTCCGTCATGTCTCTCACTGCCGGCAGTTTCTCCTCCTGTGTTCAGGTCAGAGGGTCGGTTCCTCTGCACTGGTCCCAGGATATCTCCACCATGATGCCCAAACCCCCCATACGCCGTAAGACCACTTCCATCCACTTCCTCATTCATCCAAAGACGAGCGATGTGTGAGAGTATTTTAAAGTAGGAGACGGGATAGTGTTGTATAACAACTGTCATGATAAACTGGCGTATAATAATCCCACTGGAGTCGAGCGAAACAATATTAATCACAGACACGAGATGTTAAGAGAGACGAGCTGAAACTTTTATTTACCATACAAACACACATGCACACTCGCACTCTCTCACACACATACACACTCGCACTCTCTCTCTCACACACACACACACGCACACGCACACGGCTGCAAAAATCTCATATTTTGAGACTCCAGAAGGAAAGCATGTCACGTAATACTAACTTTATTTCAGCAATATTCATTATTTAACTTGATTTATAGATTCAATATTTTAAATGTATTATTGATGCATTTAAATGTATTTTTGACTGTCTTACATTTTTACATTTACTCATTTAGCAGACGCTTTTATCCAAAGCGACTTACAATTTGAGGAGTATAGAAGCTATTTGTCCAAAGGATACAAAAACACACAAGAGCGCTTACAATACGAAGTTTCAAACATTTTGAACACAAGTAGCACAAGCATGGGGAGTAGAGAAAAGGAATTTTTTTTTTTTGGTGAGTGTGTGTGTGTCATGTTAGGTGCTCATGGAAGAGATGCGTTTTTAGTGGTCTTTTAAACATGGATAGGGAATCTGCATTCCGGATGAGGGCAGGGAGTGTGTTCCACCAGACGGGGGTGGAGAATGAAAATGTTCTTGTGATCGTTCTTTTTCCTCTCTGTGATGGAACCACGAGTCGCCGCTCGTTGATCGATCGAAGGTTTCTGGTAGGTGTGTAGAGTTGTACCAATGAAAGGAAGTATGAAGGTGCTGAGTTTGTGTAAGTTTTGTATGCAAGAGTCAGTGCTTTGAATTTGATGCGTGCTGAGAGAGGGAGCCAGTGTAGTTTGATGAAGAGGGGTGTGACATGAGACCTTTTCGGTTGGTTGAAGACCAGACGAGCTGCTGCGTTCTGGATCAGTTGTAGGGGTTTGATTGCACTTGCAGGAAGCCCAACCAGAAGAGCGTTGCAGTAGTCCAGTCTGGAAATGACCATGGCCTGCACCAGAAGTTGGTCAGCTGGTCCTCAAAGATCACTCCAAGATTTCTTACTTTTCTTACTCCAAGTCTTCTTACTTTTAGTCGACTAATCAGTTAAAAAATTTAAGCGCACATCCCTAGTGTTTAGACCGAGCAACTAAACACAACTCTTTTAATTCCAACGATGGATTTGGAGAGCTGTTTAGAAATATGTTTCCGGACTCAGACATAGCGAAATCCTTCGCTTTAGGCTTTAGTCCGCTTGCATGGTCAAATTTGGTATTGCACCATATTTTAAGAAAACTAGTGGAGACCAGAAACAAAGCAGGGCTGTTCGTCCTAATGTTCGACGAGAGGCTCAACCTATCCTAAAAAACAACAGATGCACATTTATATTGTTTTTTTGGAGGATGGTTGTGTCGGTCAAGATAGTTGCAGTCACGCTTGTATTATTAAAAAATATATTTTGAAGGTAGTAAAAGGTATTAAAATCAACTTAAGAAGTTCTGTATATACCCTGCAGAATGAATCCATACATTTATCAGTGTGAATCGAATCTAATGTCACATAGATGAGAGCTAAACAGAAGCGTCTGGTCAGAGCGATAGCACACACACACACACACACACACACACACACACACACACACACACACACACACACACACACACACACACGAGTTCAGGTGAGGTTTGGGAGTTTGAGGAGCCTCAGGTTCAGCCCAGTTTAACCTCAAAACAGCTTCTTCTGAGTAGTTTGTGCTACTTATGTTTTTTTATATGTACTGCAGATAAATCTGTGTGTAATGACATCATTGGGATCTGTCTGTCACCGCTGAACCCATTTCACCTGCAGAGCAACATGACATTTCACACACACACAAACACACTCCTCCATCCAGCTGCGCATCGCTGCTTATCTTAGATTGCTTACCGCCAGCGTCCTCCACCTCACTGAGTGTGTGAGAGAGAATGAGTGTGTATGAGTGTGTGTGTGTGTGAGAGAGAGTGAGTGTGTGTGAGAGACTGTGTGTGAGTGTGTATCTCTGTGTGTTTATGAGTGTGTATGTGTGCGCATGTTTGTGTGTGTTTGCGCGGGTGTATGTGTACGAGTTTGTGTGTGTATCATAAAGTTCACTGAAGCTCATTAAATGCTTCGTTATGATCGTTTCTGACACGAAATATTAAATATTCTGTTCTATTTTGTGCAAGTGAGTGTGAGTGAGTGTGAGTGAGTGTGTGTGTGTATGTAAGTGAATGTGTATGTGGGTATGTGTGAGTGTGATTGTGTGTTTGAGTGTGTGTGTATTTGAATGAGTAATTGAGTGTGGGTGCGTGAGTGAGTGTGGGTGCGTGAGGGAGTGTGTGTGCGTGTGTGTGTGTATTGGTGTGAGTGTGTTTGGCTGAACAGCAGCCTTAAAAGAGCAGGAGAATTAATACAATTGATTAATATTAAGTGTTAAGTTTTGATTATTGATTGATTTGATTGATTGATAGTTTGATTATTATATTGATAATTCAAGTCTAATATGAAGTCCAATTTGGTCCGGTTAGAGATGGGTTCATGATCTACACAGGGGAGGGTTTAGTAGAGTCACGGTCTCCGCAGACACTTCAGGGCAGTGCTGTGCTCGTGTCCAGGTGCAGGTCCTTCATCTGATCTGGATACGGCCCGGATCTGGCTGACCATGGTAACCTCGGAATAAACAGAAAATAATATCAGCATAGATGGCATTCTTCTTGTGATGTATCGAGTACATCAGATGTTATGGGAATGTTCCCGGTTCCGGCTGACCTAAATTATGCAGCCTAACAATCATTTTACATGATTTGGATTCAAAATGCATGTATAATGTGTTATGTGTATGCCAGGTTAAAGAGATGTGTTTTTAGTCTATATTTAAACTGACAGAGTGTGTCTGCTTCCCGAACTGTATTAGGAAGACTGTTCCAGAGTTTAGGAGCTAAATAGGAAAAGGATCAACCGCCAGCAGTTGACTTAGATATTCTAGGTATTATAAGCTGGTCAGTATTTTGGGATCGCAATAGACGTGAAGGACTATAATGTGTTAAGAGATCGCTCAAGTACTGTTGAGCTAAACCAGTTAATGCTTTGTAAGTAATTAGCAAGATTTTAAAATGTATTCGGTGATTAATGGGAAGCCAGTGCAGGTTTGACAGAACTGGGGTAATATGATCATACTTCCTGGTTCTAGTAAGAACTCGAGCTGCTGCATTTTGGACCAGCTGGAATTTGTTTATTAAACATGCAGGGCAACCACCTAGTAGAGCATTACAATAATCTAGCCTTGAACTCATGAACGCATGAACTAACTTTTCCGCATTTGTCTTTGAGAGCATATGTCGCATTTTAGATATATTTTTAAGATGGAAGAATGCCGTTTTACAGATGCTAGAAACGTGGCTTTCAAATGAAACATTGGTATCAAAGAGCACACCCAGATTTCTAACTGACGACGAAGACTTGACAGAGCAGCCATCGAGGTGTTAGGCAGTAGTCTAGATTATTACGTGTGGAACTTTTTGGTTTAATAATTAGAATCTCTGTTTTTTCTGAATTAAGCAGTAGAAAGTTGTTAGTCATACAATTTTTTATATCAGTTATGCATTCTGTTAATTTAGTGAATTGGTACGTTTCATCAGGATGAGAAGAAATATAGAGCTGAGTATCATCAGCGTAACAATCAAAGCTAATGCCATGCTTCCTAATAACTGCACCCAAAGGAAGCATGTACAGGGTGAAAAGCAATGGTCCTAGTACTGAACCTTGAGGAACTCCATACTGAACCCGTGACCGATATGACATCTCCTCATTTACTGCTACAAACTGATAACGGTCAGATAAGTATGATTTGAACCAGGCTAATGCAACTCCACTAATGCCAACATAGTTTTCAAGTCTATTTAGAAGGATTTTGTGGTTAATTGTATCAAATGCAGCACTAAGGTCCAGTAACACTAACAGAGAGATACAATCAAGATCGGACGATAAGAGCAAATCATTTGTAACTCTAATGAGAGCAGTCTCAGTACTATGATGTGGTCTAAAGCCTGACTGGAAATCCTCGTAGATGCTGTGTCTTTCTAGAAAGGAACATAGTTGTGAAGATATTGCCTTTTCTAGAATTTTTGACAAAAAAGGTAGATTTGATATCGGCCTGTAATTAACTAATTCTGTAGGATCAAGTTGTGGTTTTTTAATAAGTGGTTTAATTACGGCTAGTTTAAAGGTTTTTGGTACGTATCCTAATGACAAAGATGAATTAACAATATTAAGAAGAGGATCTATGATTTCTGGAAGCATCTCTTTCAGTAGCTTAGTTGGTATTGGGTCTAGCATGCATGTTGTTGATTTTGATGATTTAACGAGTTTAGATAATTCTTCCTCCCCAATAGCAATGAAGGAGTGGAATTTTTCGTCAGGGACACAAAAATTTACTGTATTTTGTGATATTGTAGTAGACGGTTGCATGGTTATAATTTTCTCTCTAATATTATGAATTTTGCAAGTAAAGAAGTCCATGAAGTCATTAGTGCTGTGCTGTTTTAAAGCATCTGGGGTTGAGGCTTTATTTCTTGTTAGTTTAGTCACTGTTTCAAATAAATACATAGGGTTGTATTTGTTTTCTTCTAAGAGGGTAGAAAAGTAAGCAGATCTTGCTGATTTTAAGGCCTTTCTGAATGCAATAGAGCTGTCTTTCCATGAAATGCGAAAAACCTCAAGCTCCACTCCATTTTTCTGGCTGCTCTCTTGAGGGCCCGGGTGTGCTCGTTGTACCACGGTGTTGGACTATTTTCTTTAGTCTTCTTTAAGCGCAACGGAGCAACAGTGTCTAAAGTGCTGGAAAAGAGAGAGTTAATAGTTTCTGTTGCAACATCAAGGTCCTCTAGGCTATCTGGAATGTTAAGTAGATGAAACTGATCAGGAAGATTATTTATAAAGCTATCTTTTGTGTTAGGAGTGATAGTTCTACTATATTTATAACATGGAGTCAGTTTTTCGACTTTGGCTAATGGTAATCTACACGCAACTAAGTAATGATCTGAGATGTCATCGCTCTGCTGCAGAATTTGAACAGTATCAACATTGATCCCATGCGACAATATTAGATTCTAAAGTATGATTACGAGAATGAGTGGGTCCTGATACATGTTGTGTAACTCCAATAGAGTTTAAGATGTCTCTAAATGCCAATCCCAATGCGTCTTTTTCATTATCTACATGGATATTAAAATCACCGACAATTATGACTTTATCTGCAGACATTACTAATTCTGAGAGAAAATCAGCAAATTCTTTGATAAAGTCTGTATGGTGCCCTGGTGGCCTGTATACAATAGCCAGCACAAAAGTTAAACGGTAATTATTACTTGCACTAGATCATTTTACATTAAGGACCATCACTTCAAAAGAATTATATTTCAAATTAGACCTTTGAGCAGTACTGATGGTGTTACTATAAATTACAGCAACACCTCCTCCTTTACCTTTCAGACGAGGCTCATGTTTATAACAGTAATCTTGAGGGGTGGACTCATTCAAAGTAATGTAATCGTCTGGTTTTAGCCAGGTTTCTGTCAAACACAGCACATCTAGTTTATGATCTGTAATCATATCATTTACAATAAGTGCTTTTGAGGAAAGGGATCGTATATTCAGGAACCCAAGCTTTATCATTTGTTCATTTGTGTTATATCCGTTCTTAGTTGTTTGTAAATCAATTAAATTTTTACCCTTAAACGGTTTTGAGAGTTTTTTTGTATTTGCTAATTCGGGGAACAGACACAGTCTCTATAGGATGATATCTAGGTGAAAGAGTCTCTATGTGTTGGAATTTATCTGAGCTCTGTGACGTGAGACCACTAGCAGACGGTCGGTTTAGCCAGTTTGTCTGCTTCCTAACCTGGACCCCAGTTAGTCAAGGTTAAGACTATATGCCAAATTACTAGAGAGAAGAGCGGCACCATCCCAGGTGGGATGAATACCATCTCTTTTCAACAGGTCAGGTCTGCCCCAAAAGCTTTTCCAATTGTCTATAAACCCTATGTTATTCTGCGGGCACCACTTAGACATCCAGCCATTGAGTGAGGATAATCTGCTAAGCATCTCATCACTCCTGCGCATAGGGAGAGGTCCAGAGCAAATTACAGTGCCTGACATTGTACTTGCGAGTTCACACACCTCTTTAATATTAGTTTTAGTGATCTCCGACTGGCGAAGTCGGACATCATTAGCGCCGACGTGAATAACAATCTTAGAATATTTACGATTAGCCTTAGCCAGCACTTTTAAATTTGCTTTGACGTCAGGCGCTCTGGCTCCCGCAAACATGTGACTATGGTGGCTGGAGTCTCTATTTTCACATTCCGAGTAATAGAATCGCCAATCACTAGGGCACTTTCAACCGGTTTCTCAGTGGGTGCGTCACTGAGTGGGGAGAACCTGTTTGATGTTCTGATCGGAATGGAACAGTCTTTTCTTTTTTTTTTTTCTCGATTATGCCGTCTCAGTCACCCAGTTGCCCTCCTGCTGAATTGCTGATTGCGCGTTTGTTTCAGTTGTTCACGGCTTGAGTAACGAACCCTACGAGAAGTATGTGTGGAACGTCCGTCTGCTGGAGAAGGTCAAGGGCATCGTGCATCCTGATTGGCTGCTGTACATCATCCACGGCTTCTGCGGCCAATCCAGTATCCTCTTATATAGAGAGTGAGTGTGAGTGCGTGTGCGTGAGTGCGCGTGCGTGTGCGTGTATTGGCGTGAGTAAGTGAGTGTGCGTGTGAGCGTGTTTGCGTGCGTGTGTGCGTGAGCGTGTGTGCGTGAGCGTGTGTGCGTGAGCGTGTGTGCGTGAGCGAGTCTGCGTGAGCGAGTCTGTCTAACACTCATTGTTCGTGAGTTGTTGTTCATTGTTCAAAAACTCATTGTTGAACAATGAGTTCATTTGAACTCATTGTTCAAAAACATTGCAGTTTGTAATACATAAATTATTTTAATTGAATCACAGTCATGTGTGTATGATGATTTGTTCTCGGTCGCAAGCGTCTCAGTCCATCCCTGAATTATAAAGTATTTTATTCGAATACTTTCTCTTTTCTAGCGCTGTTTCAGACGCTGATCCTCCACACACTCTTCTCTTTCTGATGCGTAATGTAACTTTCCTTCCGTCAGACGCTCCGGTAGTGAGTGTGTGTGTGTAATTAGGTCAGGTGTGTGTCGCACAAAGAGAACATATTGATTCTCTGCTAAACAAAACCTTGTTTGTTATGCAAGCCTGCTTCTCATTTTCTGTCCCGCGGCATCACTCCATTTCCACGAGCTCTGAAGGACTTCTGCTGAACGAGCGTTTGATTGCAGCGACTCTGAAGATGCTTTGTGTTTGTTAATGAATCCGACTGAAAGGAGGTGTGTGTGTGTTTGTGTGCGAGAGAAACCTCGCTCTCATAACCTACTTCTGCAAGTGTGTTCTGATCTGTTACGGGATTACGGGATTCGTGTCATGGAAGCTGTTTTACATGAGAACTAAAGTCATGATTATGACAGAAAACTCAACATGATCAGATAAAAGAGCAAAAACACTGTTCATAGAGTTCACTGAAGCTGTGTGTGTGTGTGTCATAGTTCACTGAAGCTGTGTGTGTGCGCGTGTGTGTGTATGTATGTATGTATGCATGAGAGTGTGTGTGTGTGTGTGTGTGTGTGTGTGTGTGTCAGAGTTCACTGAAGCTCATTAAACACTTCGTTATGATCTGTTTCAGCCATGAAATATTAAATATTCTGTTCTATTTTGTGTGTGTGTGTGCATGAACGTGTACAGTGAGTACAGAAAGTATTCAGACCCCCTTAAATTTGTCACTCTTTGTTGTATTTCAGCCATATGCTAAAATCATTTGTTAATTTGTTTTCCTCAATGTACTCACAGCATATGATGCATACTGACAGAAAAACACAGAATTGTTGACATTTTTGCAGATTTATTAAAATAGAAAATCTGAAATGTCTCATGTTCTCAGTATTCAGACCCTTTGCTGTGACACATATATTTAACTCAGTGCTGTGCATTTCTTCTGATCATCCTTGAGATATTCTACACCTTCATTTGAGTCCAGCTGTGTTTGATTACACTGATTGCACTTGATTAGGAAAGACACACACCTGTCTATATAAGACCTTCCAGCTCACAGTGCATGTCAGAACAAATGAGAATCATGAGGTCAAAGGAACTGCTGAAGAGCTCAGAGACAGAATTGTAGCAAGATCAGATCTGGACATGGTTACAAAAACATTTCTGCTGCACTTAAGGTTCCTAAGAGCACAGTGGCCTCCATAATCCTTAAATGGAAGACGTTTGGCACGACCAGAACCCTTCCTAGAGCTGACCGTCCGGCAAACTGAGCTATCGGGAGAGAAGAGGTGAAGAAGAACCCAAAGATCACTGTGGCTGAGCTCCAGAGATGCAGTTGGGAGATGGAGGAAGTCAACCATCACTGCAGCTCCGCCAGTAAGGGAAAGATGAATACAAGTACAGTGATATCCTGGATAAAAACCTTCTCCAGAGTGCTCAGGACCTCAGACTGGGCCGAAGCTTTACTTTCCAACAAGACAATGACTCTAAGCACCCAGCTAAAGTAATGGAGTGGTTTCACAACAACTCTGTGACTGTTCTTGAACGCCCAACCAGAGCCCTGAATGAAACCCAATTGAGCATCTCCGGAGAAACCTAAAAATGGCTGAACAGCAACGTTCAGCAACACCCAACCTGATAGAACTGGAGAGGATCTGCAAGGAGGAACGGCAGAGAATCCCCAAATCCAGCTGTGAAAAACTTGTTGCATCTTTCCCAAAAGCAAAGGGTCTGAATACTGAGAACATGTTTTTCTTTTTTAATAAATCTGCAAAAATGTCAACAATTCTGTGTTTTTCTGTCAGTATGGGTTGTGTGTGTGTACATTACATCCTGTGTGAGGAAATAAAATGAACTTAAATGATTTTAGCAAATGGCTGCAATATAACAAAGAGAAAACACTGTGAAACACTGTGAAACACTTCCCAACTGCTTGAAGAATGATTCTGATGTACGTCATCTGCTCACGCGTGTGTAAAGCGTTCGCTCTTCTTCTCTCGTTCAGTGGACCAGGCCGACCCGTACGCTCACGTCGCCGCTCTGCACTTCGACCAGATGCTGCAGAGATTCGGATCGCCCATCATCATCCTCAACCTCGTCAAGGTGAGACTCCACATCCTCTTCCACTCACATTCATGCATTTATCAGACACTTCTATCATCGCATTCAAGAAACACATTGACATTCTAATCAGTTCTTGCTTTCCCTGGGAATCAAACCCATGACCTTGATGTTGCAAGCGCTGTTCTCTACTGTTAGACACACAGGTTCTAAACTCACAAACAACTAAAGGATCTTTCATAGACATTTATTGTGCCGAATGCTTGCTTTATGATATTCTATGAAATCGCTGATATAGCAATAAACACGATAATAAAAACAAACAAAATACTTTGCATAAAGAAAATGAAACTTGTTTGTTTAGGACAGGGGTCTCCAAACTTTTCAGCCCGAGGGCCGCATTTACTGTCAAACAGTTCGGGGGCCGACTACACACTCGAGGTCCAAATAAAAAATTGTCAAAACATGGATGTTGTTTTTAATTATTTATTTAATATTATTTTATTCAGTTATTACTTAATAACACAATGATACACTACACATGGACACCTGTATTAGTGGGAATGGTGAAATTGTTTCCTGGATGCCAAAATAGCAGACATTTCTGGCTTTAGATTTGATTTCTCTAACATCAACAGTGACCTGAGATTATCATCGGACAAGTTTGTTCTCAGATTGTTCTTGTTCAAAAGATTGAAAAGTTGATACAAAAGTTTTGACATTAGGAATGTCTGTCTTAGGCAAAAACGGGAAAAAACCCCACCAGTCCTTCTTTGAACTTGTCCCTAGATGGCGCAAGCACTGTGTACCGAGAAGTTATGGTTATGGAACAGTTATGGATAATTGTCGTCATGCGAGCAACATTTGAAATTCATAATGTGATCTTACACAAAAAAGTTAATCTATGGGTGCGGGTTATGCCAACGTTTTTTTACACAAAACTCAAAACCCACTGGCTATATGAGTGTGGATTATCTGCGTCTGCGGGTTATATGTGGGAAAATACGGTAAATCATCTCATTGATGGTGAGCAGAAGTAGAAAGAGTAAGCAGTGAATAAGGTTTTGCAATGTTGTGATCGGTTGGAAAACGTCTCCGTTTACTATCGTAACCTCGGTTATTTTTCCATATTCCATTTAGAGAAGTGTGAAGGAAATATTCTGACGCAATATTCTTGTCGCACTTATGCTATTTATACTGTCTGTCTGCCAGATCCGCATCGTGCTACGATTGGCCAGTTGTCAACTGGCGTTATCCTATAAGGTTTCAGAAATTACGTGAAGGGGAGGAGTTCCCAAATGCATCTCATTGCAACATCTCGTTCCCACTCTAGAAAGAGAACGCACTTCTGCGCGCCTTTATTTTAATTCGGTAAAAACATAACGTCCACGTCAGCGACGGCTGATCTTGGCAGGATACACGTAAATTTCTGCCTTTTTTTCCCATAGCAGTACTTTGGAGACCCCTGGTTTAGGATAATGTGACGTTATTTATGTTGATGACAATTATATTGCCTTACAATATTTCCCTTGCAATTTTTTTATGGACTTAATTTTCATGTGCACTATTTTTAAAGCTGTTTTTAATGTTGTTAATATTTATTAATTATGTTGTTAACAATTTATTAGATGATAAATACAGTAAAGCAGTGTAATATTATATCAGTGTAAAACAGCTGTTTTCTATGTGAATATATAGTAAAGTGTCATTTATTCCTTTGATTAAAACTGGATTTATTAGATGATAAATACAGTAAAGCAGTGTAATATTATATCAGTGTAAAACAGCTGTTTTCTATGTGAATATATAGTAAAGTGTCATTTATTCCTGTGATTAAAGCTGAATTTATTAGATGATAAATACAGTAAAACAGTGTAATATTATATCAGTGTAAAACAGCTGTTTTCTATGTGAATATATAGTAAAGTGTCATTTATTCCTGTGATTAAAGCTGAATTTATTAGATGATAAATACAGTAAAACAGTGTAATATTATATCAGTGTAAAACAGCTGTTTTCTATGTGAATATATAGTAAAGTGTCATTTATTCCTTTGATTAAAGCTGAATTTATTAGATGATAAATACAGTAAAACAGTGTAATATTATATCAGTGTAAAACAGCTGTTTTCTATGTGAATATATAGTAAAGTGTCATTTATTCCTGTGATTAAAGCTGAATTTATTAGATGATAAATACAGTAAAACAGTGTAATATTATATCAGTGTAAAACAGCTGTTTTCTATGTGAATATATAGTAAAGTGTCATTTATTCCTGTGATTAAAGCTGAATTTATTAGATGATAAATACAGTAAAACAGTGTAATATTATATCAGTGTAAAACAGCTGTTTTCTATGTGAATATGTAGTAAAGTGTCATTTATTCCTGTGATTAAAGCTGAATTTATTAGATGATAAATACAGTAAAACAGTGTAATATTATATCAGTGTAAAACAGCTGTTTTCTATGTGAATATGTAGTAAAGTGTCATTTATTCCTGTGATTAAAGCTGAATTTATTAGATGATAAATACAGTAAAACAGTGTAATATTATATCAGTGTAAAACAGCTGTTTTCTATGTGAATATGTAGTAAAGTGTCATTTATTCCTGTGATTAAAGCTGAATTTATTAGATGATAAATACAGTAAAACAGTGTAATATTATATTAGTGTAAAACAGCTGTTTTCTATGTGAATATATAGTAAAGTGTCATTTATTCCTTTGATTAAAGCTGAATTTATTAGATGATAAATACAGTAAAACAGTGTAATATTATATCAGTGTAAAACAGCTGTTTTCTATGTGAATATATAGTAAAGTGTCATTTATTCCTGTGATTAAAGCTGAATTTATTAGATGATAAATACAGTAAAACAGTGTAATATTATATCAGTGTAAAACAGCTGTTTTCTATGTGAATATGTAGTAAAGTGTCATTTATTCCTGTGATTAAAGCTGAATTTATTAGATGATAAATACAGTAAAACAGTGTAATATTATATCAGTGTAAAACAGCTGTTTTCTATGTGAATATATAGTAAAGTGTCATTTATTCCTGTGATTAAAGCTGAATTTATTAGATGATAAATACAGTAAAACAGTGTAATATTATATCAGTGTAAAACAGCTGTTTTCTATGTGAATATATAGTAAAGTGTCATTTATTCCTTTGATTAAAGCTGAATTTATTAGATGATAAATACAGTAAAACAGTGTAATATTATATCAGTGTAAAACAGCTGTTTTCTATGTGAATATATAGTAAAGTGTCATTTATTCCTGTGATTAAAGCTGAATTTATTAGATGATAAATACAGTAAAACAGTGTAATATTATATCAGTGTAAAACAGCTGTTTTCTATGTGAATATATAGTAAAGTGTCATTTATTCCTTTGATTAAAGCTGAATTTATTACATCATAAATACAGTAAAACAGTGTAATATTATATCAGTGTAAAACAGCTGTTTTCTATGTGAATATATAGTAAAATGTCATTTACTTCATTGGAACTCCTGCACTCACTAGCCATATCTCTGCTAATCTCACCTGTGAAATAGATGGTTCACATATCAAAACATCCACTACTGTTAAAAATTTAGGTATAATCATTGACTCTACTCTTTCCTTTCAGTCTCATATTTCCTCTGTAACTAAATCTGCATTCTTTCACCTACGTCGCATTGCCCAACTCCGTCCCTTCATTAGTTCCCAAGACACTGAAACCATCATCCATGCATTTGTCTCATCACGCCTTGACTACTGTAATGCTCTTTTCATCGGTCTTCCTGCAAGCTCCATTTCTCGATTACAATACATTCAAAACTCTGCTGCTAGAATAATCACCCACACCAAGCGCTCTGCTCACATCACTCCAATTTTGTACAATCTTCACTGGCTTCCAGTTGCCTATCGTATCAAATTCAAAATTCTTCTGCTTACCTTCAAATCTTTACATTCTTTAGCTCCTCCCTATCTCTGTAATTTGCTCGTCCCCTACACTCCGACCCGTTCACTACGTTCTTCCGACTCTGGTTTACTTGTCGTCCCTCGGCATCGCCTCTCTTCTATGGGGGGCCGATCATTTTGTGTTATTGCTCCCAAACTCTGGAATTCTCTCCCACGCTCACTCTGTTATATTAACAATATCACTGAATTTAAATCGTTACTCAAAACTCACCTTTTTTCTGAATGCTATACCCATGATTTGTTTAACTGATTTTTTTACTTCTCTAATACTATCTCTCTGAATGTTTGCCTCTTATGTCCTGTGTGTATTTTTGTACCTGATTTAATTTTTTTCTCTGTATACTTCTATTATTGTTTCTATTAGTCTACTTGTACTTTCTCTCCCCTGTCAACTGTCTACTGTAAAGCGTCCTTGAGCTCTGGAAAGGCGCTATATAAATAAAACTTATTATTATTAAACTTATTATTTATTCCTGTGATTAAAACTGGATTTATTAGATGATAAATACAGTAAAACAGTGTAATATTATATCAGTGTAAAACAGCTGTTTTCTATGTGAATATATAGTAAAGTGTCATTTATTCCTGTGATTAAAGCTGAATTTATTAGATGATAAATACAGTAAAACAGTGTAATATTATATCAGTGTAAAACAGCTGTTTTCTATGTGAATATATAGTAAAGTGTCATTTATTCCTTTGATTAAAGCTGAATTTATTACATCATAAATACAGTAAAACAGTGTAATATTATATCAGTGTAAAACAGCTGTTTTCTATGTGAATATATAGTAAAATGTCATTTATTCCTGTGATTAAAGCTGAATTTATTAGATGATAAATACAGTAAAACAGTGTAATATTATATCAGTGTAAAACAGCTGTTTTCTATGTGAATATATAGTAAAGTGTCATTTATTCCTGTGATTAAAGCTGAATTTATTACATCATAAATACAGTAAAACAGTGTAATATTATATCAGTGTAAAACAGCTGTTTTCTATGTGAATATATAGTAAAGTGTCATTTATTCCTTTGATTAAAGCTGAATTTATTACATCATAAATACAGTAAAACAGTGTAATATTATATCAGTGTAAAACAGCTGTTTTCTATGTGAATATATAGTAAAATGTCATTTATTCCTGTGATTAAAGCTGAATTTATTAGATGATAAATACAGTAAAACAGTGTAATATTATATCAGTGTAAAACAGCTGTTTTCTATGTGAATATATAGTAAAGTGTCATTTATTCCTGTGATTAAAGCTGAATTTATTAGATGATAAATACAGTAATTGCAAAATGATGCATTTTAATATTCATGATTCTTTGATGAATGGAAAGATCAAAAGAACAGCATTTATTAGAAATAGAATCTTTTGTTAGATTATAAATGTCTTTGCTGTCAGTTTTGGTGAATGTAATGCTGAGCGAAAGCATTAATTTCTTTAAAAAGCTTTCTGAAGTCTAACTGACCCCAAGCTTTTATCTAATGCACTCACTACACACACACACACACATGAAGAAATGCACACACATTCTACAATCCGCTGAGCAGATTTCTCGTCTCGCTCACGTTGGTTTTCAGGAGGTCCAGCAGAACAAAGATCTCCAGGATCCACGTGATGTTCTGGAACCAGAAAGGGATCCGGACCGGTTTGAAACGCGTGTGTGTTCGTGGCTTTGTTTCAGAGTGTGTGTCACCGTATTTCCTCCGTCCAGCTAAAAGCATGTGACAAAAGATCTTTAATGACCCAAATGAGGCGCATTACATGCTAAGAATGCAGTTAATTATCTCCACGCGCTCATTTAGTGCTGCAACATGTGGTCGTCACACGTGTGTGTGTTTGTGTGCGCGCTTGTAAATGCACTGAGCTCCAGCTCAAACTATGTGATTCACTGTGTATGTGTTTTCCACTGGCCTCCAGTAGCGAGTGTGTCTGTATTTGTGTGTGTGTGTGGATAAGACTGTGTGTGTGGGTGTGTGTGTGTGTGTGTGTGTGTGTTTGAGATTTTTAGAGAGTGTGAGTGAGAGTGTATGTGTTTTCCATTGGCCTCCAGTAGAGTGTGTGTGTGTATAAGACTGTTTGTTTGTGTGTGTGTGTGTGTTTGAGAGTATATGAGAGTGTATATGAGTGTTTTCCACTGACCTCCAGTCGAGAGTGTGTGTGTATGAGAGTCTGTGCATATATTAGTGTGTGTGTGTGTGTGTGTGTATGTGTGTGTGTATGTGTATAAGACTATGTGTGTGTGTGTGTATAAGACTGTGTGTGTGTATGAGAATATGTGTGTGTGTGTGTGTGTGTGTATAAGACTGTGTGTGTGTATGAGAAAATGTGTGTGTGTGTATGAGAATGTGTGTGTGTATGAGAATATGTGTGTGTATGTGTAAGACTGTGAGTGTGTGTGTGTGAGTGTGAGTGTGTGTGTGTGTGTGTGTGTGTGTGTGTGTGTGTGTGTGTATGAGAATATGTGTGTGTGTGTGTGTGTGCGCGTGAGAGAGAGAGAGAGAGAGAGAGAGAGAGAGAGAGTGTGTGTGTGAATGTGTATATGTGTGAGTGTTTTCTACTGACCTCCAGTCGAGAGTGTGTGTGTATGAGAGTCTGTGCATATATTAGAGTGTGTGTGTGTGTGTGTGTGTGTGTGTGTATGAGAATGTGTATATATGTGTGTGTGTGTGTATATGTGTGTGTGAGAGTGCACAGAGCTCCTGCTGAAACTGTGTGTGTGTTTTCCGCTGGCCTCCAGTAGAGTGTGTGTGTGGGAGGCAGAGTGCATTGTGGGCCGCAGGAGGAGTCGGACAGACGGGTTTCTCAGAACGCTGCGGTCGTTTAGCAGCACGTGCAGATCTGGCCCAAGGATTGAGCACTGAAGCGGCGCGGCTGCACGTGTGTCTCTGCCGGCTGGCGTGTGCACTGGACAGATAATGTCTTACTGGTCTTCATCTTGGATTAGTCATTGTTCCCTATAGAGCAGCAGAAGGACGTTGTGTTTGAGTCATCGTCCACAGCATGTGCTTCGCTGCTCATCGCTGATGTTCTCCAGTCATCAAAACACACAAATCTGATGCAGCAGGCTTTTATTCCTGAAAATATAGTATGAAATGGTGAGACATATGCATTTAAATAATGCATTTATGTGTTTTCCTGTGTGTCTAACAGTAGAGAGGAGCGTTAGATAATTGCGTAGATAACGCAAACACAATACAGAAGTGTAGTGTTTCTTCCCGTGTTGTGTGTTGGACAGACTCAGAAGCTCATATTATTATTATTATTATTGAACACTCATAACTCGTGCTGCTCTCAGCTTAATATTTGTGAATCACTCGTCGCCCCATAAATGAGGAGCTTGAGCTGCTCCGAGTGCTGAACACCTCTAGCGTTTCTAAGCTGCTCGTATCTCAAATATTTACTCATATCTCAAAGCAAAAAATAAGCTTGAAGGCTTGCTCATATCTCAGAATACTCGTATGTCAGGACGCTCGTATCTCAAGGCATTACTGTATTTTGTTGACTCGAGTGCTGATGTTATCCCAGATGTTTGCCACACATTTGACTCTTATTTTGATTTGACAGAAACGAGAGAAGAGGAAGCACGAGAAGATTCTGAGTGAAGAGCTTTACCCCGCCATCACTAACCTGAACCAGTTCCTCCCGCCGGAGCACGGCATCGAGTACATCGCCTGGGACATGGCCCGCTACACCAAGAGGTGCGTGAATCCGTCGCACGCCTTTGTGTTTCAGCAACACGTGATGATGCGCGTTATCCTTACAGCTTTAATGCGGTCTCTTCTGCTCACCAGGCATTTATTAAACGCAGTAAAATCTGTTCCAGGACGAGCTCAAACTCGAGTTGCTCGTATCTCAAATCATTTTATCCCATAAGAAATAACTGATTTTATTTTTCTCATTTCCGATCCTCTAAAAAAACTCCCTTATTACTGCTAATAACAATGGAAAAACATGTTTTTAATTGCTATTGAGACACACACACAATTATAGTATATAAGGATTCCTGTGATATAAAATGTGGTTTTAATGATGAGTTCTTCCTTCGAGACACACGATACAGTAGCGGCTAATAACGGCATGTGGTGCGAACACCGCTCGCGTCGGCGTCTGTAAGCTGCTCGTATCTCAAATCTTTACTTCTATCACAAAGCAAAAATTGCTTGAAGGTTTGCTCGTATCTCAGAATACTCATATGTCAAGACGCTCGTATCTCAAGGCATTACTGTAAATGTAGTGACAATAGAAGTACCGATGCTTTCGTTCTCTAACGTCTGATGGAAAGGCTGTCGCTCCCGGAAGGATCTTCTACGTTTTGATTCTGTAACAGGAAGTGATGTCGTGCTTCTCCTGGTTTTCTTGTTTGCTGTGCAGTAAACTGTGTAACGTGTTGGACCGTCTCAGCATGATCGCGGAGAATGTGGTGAAGAGGACGGGCTTCTTCGTTAATCGACCCGACTTTTATTGCCACACGTTACGTCCTGATGAAAGGTAACTTTTACTCTTCAGCAATGCAAAAGATGGAATAAATGAATGTTTTCCCCTGTTTTCTTATGCAAATATCTCTAACACTACAGTCTTTTTGTAGAATGCATTATAAATGTATTCATAATGTACATTTTAATGCATTATAGCAATAATTTTAGCCAAAGTTCACATGCACTGTAATATTCGCAGATTCTTTGTTGCATCTGAAACTGTTTATGATGTGTTTTAATGCTTTTTATATAGTTATAGGCTTTAAGTGTTACTCGAATATCTAAAGATTATAGAGACAGATGATTTGGTATTTCGTAATGGGGAAAATATACATTTTAAAAGCAAAGTGTGTGGAAAAAACTATATTAAGGAGTGGAAATGGCTAATTAGCCAATAATTGCTCCTCTGCCGCCATATTTTATTTTATTTTTTTAAATAAAATCGTTTTTTTGCCGTGTCTTTGTTTTGCTATGTTTTAAAAACCTTTAGTTTTACAAATGGGACAGTCTTCAGTATATGAACTAATCATGTTTCTGGTCATTAAATTAGTTGGGTTGATGGTGGGACCAGGGCGACATTTAGCTGAATGTCAATCAATCAATCAGTCAGAAGAGTCAATCAATGAATATCAGCCAATCAATTGATCAATCAGTTACTCCATCAATCAATCATTTAATACCAATCAATGAGTCAAAATCAATCAATCGATCAATCAGTCAATCAGAAAATCAAAGGCAGTCAATCCATAAATCTACCAGTCAATATCAACCAATCAATCAATGTCAGTCAATCAGAAAAAGTCAGTCAATCAGTCACTCACAATCAATCAATCCATAAATAAATCAGTCAATATCAATCAATCAATCAATCAATCTGTCAATCAATCAGAAAAATCAATGGATCAATAAATCAGTAAATCAATCAGTCAGTGAAAGAGGAGGAGCAGCGATGGATCATTCAGACTCCATCAAGGGCTGATATTGTAATCTTCCTCTTCCATGGAATCCGTAAGATATTTCCGGAGATCCGGGATTCAGCGTCTGACTCACAGCTCCAGCCAATCACAGCACTGCTGGAGATCAATAGAGTGTGTGTCCTGAGGTGTAGCGCAGCTCCTCACTGTGTGTGTGTGTGTGTGTGTGTGTGTTCAGGTGGGGAGATCTGGGAGGAAGAGTCACACCCAACGGCAGGTTACAGGTACGTAAAAGAGTGCAACGCTTCACCTCGCAGCATCAGAACTGCAGATCAAAGCGTCTCAATCTGACCCAGACGTTCAGAAACAAAGTCTCCATTTACATTTACAGCAATGCCTTGAGATACGAGCATTCTGAGATACAAGCCTTCTAGCAATTTTTTTTGCTTTGAGATACGAGTAAATATTTGAGTTACAGCGGGGGTTACCGGGGTTAATTTTTTTCCGGTCATTTCTTATTGGGAAAAATTGAGATGCGAGCAACTTGAGTTACGAGCTCGTCCTGGAACGGATTATGCTCGGATCTCAAGGCTTTACTGTACATTCCTGCATTTGTCAGACGCTTTTATCACCTTATTCAAGAAACACATTGACATTCTAATCAGTTCTTGCTTTCCCTGGGAATCAAACCCATGACCTTGATGTTGCAAGCACCACTCTCTTCTGTTCTGAACGCATTAAAAGTGCCAAAGATTCAGTTCTTTATGAAAATCAGCCAATTATTTGCTCCTTTTGTATTTATTAGAAGTGAGATGATACACATTTAAATGGTATGTTTTTAAAAAACAAATTATTGCATCAGTATCATCCCTCACAAAATAAGAGGAATGCATGTTCTTTTTTATTTAGTGCTGTTCTGAATATATTTCACGTAAAAATTTGTTGACATGTAGCTCACAGGACAAAAGAGTAGCTGGATTTATAAACGTTTACACTCTTGATTCTTAAAAGCGTGTCGTTCCCATTTATTTGAGTCCCTTGTTTGTCCTGAGCAGTAAAACTGCCCAATGTTATTCAGAAACGTCCTGCAAAATCTTCGGTTTTCCATCATCTTTTGCACATTTGAACCGTTTCCAGCGGTGAATGTATGATCAGAGACGCAGAGACATTGTGTGTCATTTAAAGATCAAAGTAAATTGCACTTAATTTGTCTTCCAGGGAACATCGAAGAGTTTTCTGTTGCTTCTGAAGTCAGTAAATAAATAAAAATATTGATATTTTAAACGAAAATGTGGATCCTGTTCAAAAGTGTTCATCTCCGGCTCTTAACAGAGAGCAAATTTCAGCTCCTTTTTGTCTTGTTGACTATATATAAACATATTTTATGTAATATATCTTATTCATAACAGTGCTAGATTAAAAAACAATAAACATGCATTTTGTAGGATCAGTGTCTCACTGCTAGAATCTGCAAACGGCTGACGATGATTAATGGATTAAAGAAGAGTGGTGGATGGATGTTTAGCATTATAGGGCGATTGTGTAACAAATTACTGACACATTTACGTTTAAACACCATATCAAAGTGAATTTTGCATAATAGATCCCCTTTAAATACATTTAAATTCAATTGAAAATGTATATAAAGTGTTTAATTTCATGCGACGTGTGCAATTTTTGTTTTCTAACAGTATAAATCAGTGACTCTGAACATTAAACGCAACACCAGAAAATAACCATCACGCATAGCAGAAGATCCTTTTTTACACTACAATTCAGAAGTTTGAGCACGGGAAGGTTTTATGCAAATGTGTAATATTATATCAATTATTATATAATTATAAAACACATATGTTTTCTATGTGTGTATATATAGTAAAGTGTCATTTATTCCTGTGATTAAAGCTGAATTTATTAGATGATAAATACAGTAAAACAGTGTAATATTATATCAGTGTAAAACAGCTGTTTTCTATGTGAATATATAGTAAAGTGTCATTTATTCCTGTGATTAAAACTGAATTTTCAGTATTAGTGTCACATGATCTTCACAAATCTGCATTTATTAATATTGCAGACGCTTTTATCCAAAGCAACTTGAATGTGCTTTAGAAACTAATTATTATGTTTAATGTTTTGGCAGACGGGGGTTCTGCGGACGAACTGCGTGGACTGTCTGGATCGAACCAACACCGCGCAGTTCATGGTGGGTAAATGTGCTCTGGCGTATCAGCTCTACGCTCTCGGGATGATCGACAAGCCCAAGCTTCAGTTCGACACCGACTGCGTCAGGTACCTGTGCACTCCGACGTTACGCTCGCAGCCGGCAGCCACAGCATTGATGATGATGATGTGTGTGTGTGTCAGGTTGTTTGAGGAGCTGTACGAGGACCACGGCGACACGCTGTCTTTACAATACGGCGGATCTCAGCTGGTTCACCGCGTGAAGACGTACCGTAAGATCGCGCCCTGGACGCAGCACTCCAAAGACATCATGCAAACGCTCTCGCGTTACTACAGCAATGCATTCTCAGGTGATTTTTTGCTTTAGCAGTTTACAGTGTTCAGCACTCGGAGCAGCTCAAGCGCCTCATTTATGGTGTGATTGCACATGATCTCCACTAGAGGCAGCTTGGTTTTACAGCGGGGGTTACCGGGGGCAACGAGTGATTCACGAGTATTAAGCTGGGAGCAGCACGAGTTATGAGTGTTCAATAATAATAAATATGAGCTTCTGAGTCTCTCCAATACACAACACGGGAACATGCCGTAATTGGCCGCTACTGTATCGTCTGTCTGGAAGGCAAGAACTCAAATTTAAAACCACATTTTATTTTATATCACAGTAATCCTTATATACTATAATTGTGTGTGTGTGTGTGTGTGTGTGTGTGTGTGTGTGTGTGTGTGTGTTTGTGTGTGTGTCTCTATAGCAATTAAAAACATGTTGTCATTAGCACTAATAAGGGAGTTTTTTAGAGGGCCGGAACGGATAAATTTTTTTCTGTTAAATCTTATGGGGAAGAATGTTTTGAGATTCGAGCAACTGCAGTTACGAGCTCGTGCTGAAACAGATTATGCTCGTATCTCAAGGCATTACTGTACATTTACCCGTCGATCGATGTGAATCTCATAAAACAGCTGTTTTACATTGATATAATATTACACGCTTTTACTTTTTTCATGATAATTCCACACATTTAAACCCAAGATTGTCATTATAGCAATGCAAAAAAACCTTTACATTCATATCTCCATTTACCATGATTATTCATCATTTCTCTGCAGAGCCATCCATAGAAATCTGCTTATTACATAATATTATGTTAATGTGTCACGTTTCATGAATTAATGGTCTGAAGAGAGAGAGCGAGAGTGTGTGTGTGAGAGACAGATGGAGATGGAGAGAGAGAGAGAGAGACAGATGGAGATGGAGAGAGAGAGAAAGAGAGACAGAGCAAGAGAAAGTGAGTGAAAGACAGATAGATTGAGAGAAACAGTGAGAGAGAGAAAGACATTTGAAGCATTATATCCTCCACTCACGTTCCCTCATTCATGTTTTATTCATATCTGTCTTTGTGCTGATGGTTTTGTGTGAATTATAATGATGACATTTATTGGCTGTAGAAGCAGCTTCTCTCTCTCTCTCTCTCTCATGCTCTCTCTCTCTCTCTCTCTCTCTCTCTCTCTCTCATGCTGCTCGTGTGCAGAATCAATCACAGATTATGCAACACATCGAACAACAGCTGACCGTCTGAAACACACAGTTCAGTAACCTGAGTCTTCACACACACCTGGGCTTTCCATGTTTCATCACGCTCATTTCCTGACATGATTGGCTCTTTTGTGTGATTTCCCACGGTTCTGTTCTGCAGAGAAACAGCCCAGTTCTGGTTCTGCGTGACTAAAGCGTAATCCCACTGGTTCCTGTAAGCGTTACTGGGATTGGGTGGTGTTGTTCTGTTTCCCGTAACCCTGCGTCCCGTTGAGCGCGTCAGCACTTCCCCTCGGGAGCTGCACTTGCGCACGCTTTACTCTAAACTCTTGTTCTCATAGTGCCGTTAACGTGATGATTTGAGGATATGAGTGAAATCTAATTTAATCTGAAATGTGCTGTAATTGCCGTTTGGATAATTGGAGAAAGGCGACACATTCCAATCAAGAGCTGTAGTTATATTACACCCGTGTGTTTCACTTAAACAAACAATGTGTATGTGTGTGTGTCTGTGAGAAAGAGAGTTTGTGAGTGTGTATGTGATTGTGTGAGAGAGTGTTAGTGTGTCTGTGAGAGAGTGTCAGTGTTTGTTTGTGTGTGTGTGAGAGAGAGAGAGAGAGAGAGAGAGAGAGAGAGAGAGTGTGTGTGTGTCTGTTAGAAAGAGAGTTTGTGAGTGTGTATGTGATTGTGTGAGAGAGTGTTAGTGTGTCTGTGAGAGAGTGTCAGTGTTTGTTTGTGTGTGTGTGTGAGAGAGAGAGAGAGAGAGAGAGAGAGAGAGTGTGTGTGTGTCTGTTAGAAAGAGAGTTTGTGAGTGTGTATGTGATTGTGTGAGAGAGTGTTAGTGTGTCTGTGAGAGAGTGTCAGTGTGTGTTTGTTTGTGTGTGTGTGTGAGAGAGAGAGAGTGTGTGTGTGTGTGTGTGTCTGTTAGAAAGAGAGTTTGTGAGTGTGTATGTGATTGTGTGTGTGTGTGAGAGTGAGAGAGAAATGTGTGTGAGAGATAGTGTGTATGTTTGTGAGAGAGTGTGAGTGTTTGTGTATGTGTGTGTGTGAGAGTGTACAAGTGTGTGTGTGTGTGTGTGTGTGAGAGAGAGAGTGTGATTGTGTGAGAGTTAGAGAGTGCAAGTATGAGAGAGTGTGAGTGTGTGTGTGTGTGTGTGTGTCTGTGAGAGAGTGTGAGGTTGTGTGGTTGTGTGAGTGAGAGAGTGTGATTGTGCGAGAGAGAGAGAGTGGTTGTGTGAGTGTGAGAGAGTGTGAGAGAGTGTGAGAGAGTGTGAGAGAGTGTGAGAGAGTGTGAGAGAGTGTGAGAGTGTGAGTGTGAGAGTGTGAGTGTGAGAGTGTGAGTGAGAGAGTGTGAGTGAGAGAGTGTGAGTGAGAGAGTGTGAGTGAGAGAGTGTGAGTGAGAGAGTGTGAGTGAGAGAGTGTGAGTGAGAGAGTGTGAGTGAGAGAGTGTGAGTGAGAGAGTGTGAGTGTGAGTGAGAGAGTGTGAGTGTGAGTGTGAGAGAGTGTGAGTGTGAGAGAGTAAGTGGTTGTGTGAGTGTGTGAGAGAGTGTGAGTGTGTGAGTGTGTGAGAGAGTGTGAGTGTGTGAGAGAGTGTGAGTGTGTGAGAGAGTGTGAGTGTGTGAGAGAGTGTGGTTGTGTGAGAGAGTGTGGTTGTGTGAGAGAGTGTGGTTGTGTGAGAGAGTGTGGTTGTGTGAGAGAGTGTGAGTGTGTGAGAGAGTGTGAGTGTGTGAGAGAGTGTGGTTGTGTGAGAGAGTGTGGTTGTGTGAGAGAGTGTGGTTGTGTGAGAGAGTGTGGTTGTGTGAGAGAGTGTGGTTGTGTGAGAGAGTGTGATTGTGAGAGAGTGTGGTTGAGAGAGTGTGATTGTGAAAGTGTGAGAGAGTCTGATTGTGAGAGTGTGATTCTGAGAGTGTGAGAGAGTGTGATTGTGAGAGTATGAGAGCGTGTGATTGTGAGAGTATGAGAGCTTGTGAGGTTGTGTGAGTGAGAGAGTGATTGTGTAAGAGCGAGTGAGTGGTTGTGTGAGTGAGAGAGTGTGATTGTGAGAGAGAGAGTGAGTGGTTGTGTGAGTGTGTGAGAGAGTGTGAGTGTGTGAGAGAGTGTGGTTGTGAGTGTGTGAGAGAGTGTGGTTGTGAGAGTGTGAGAGAGTGTGGTTGTGAGAGTGAGAGAGTCTGATTGTGAGAGTGTGAGAGAGTGTGATTCTGAGAGTTTGAGAGAGTGTGAGTGTGAGAGAGTGTGGTTGTGTGAGTGTGAGTGTGATAGAGTGAGAGAGTGTGAGTATGGTAGTGAGAGTGTGAGTGTGTGTGTCTGTGAGAGCGTGTGTATTGACCTGTGAGTGTAAATCTGTTCAGAACGACAGCAGGAGGTTTTCATCAGATCACAGGGTTAATTTAAGATCTGCTCGATTAACCATCAGTTCATCATCAGTGTTTCAGAAGGAGGGATAGAAAGATCGAGAGGTTTTGGCAAGACGACTGGCTCAGAGTTTGTGTGAGTGATATAATCAGCGAGAGACGCTAATAACCCGAGGAGGAATGGAGTGATTGGTTGTCGCTGTAACCCGGACACCTTCACCTGCTCTTTCCTCTCTCTCTCTCTCTCTGTCTGCATCTCACACACAGATGGATGTTGTTGGGAAGTTTAGCGTGTGGAGGACGGCGCGACATCATCCGCTCTCAGCCGAGTTATTCAGAGAGTAATTCACACAAAATAAGCTCCCGTGTGCTCTCAGACTAATATCCCACACTCTTCCTCTGATTGAGGCTCGTCTTGCTCTCGGATTAAATGGACATGTAGAAAATATCTTTCAGATGCCCGTGATTTTAGAATGAAATGCATTTTTTGTAGCTTATGTCAATGTTGTTGTTGTTTTGTTTTGCATCTTTGAACTTGTATTATGGTTTTAACTAATATTTTAAATTAGTTATTTATTTCTATATTTTCCATTTTAATTTAATAAAAGTTGTATTAAAAAAAGTTTTGCTTTATTTTTTTTCAATTATTAATTAAATAATACACCAATGATTTTTTTGTATCCTTCAGTTGCTATTATAGTTTTTACTCATATTTTAAAAGATTTTTTATTTCTATATTTTCCATTTTAATTTAATAAAAGTTGTACAGTAATACCTCAGTTTACGAGTTTAATTCGTTCCAAGAGCGAGCTCAAGACCCTAAATGCTCGTACACCAAAACAATTGTCCCCATAAGAATGTAATAAAAATCAATCGATTCGTTCCACACGACCATAAATGCCCATTTGAAAATGTATTTTGGGTTTTACCCTATTAATTACAGTTAAAATTATAACCATTAACATCTCATATAAATACTAATTAATAATTGACTATTAAACTCTAAAAATACATTAATACCTCTGTTTACGAGCGATGTACGAGCATTGTATCTGAGTGCGACAAGTTTTCCCTCACCCACGCGCATTTTTGTGATCGTTATTGTTCACGTAGTGAAATATACACGTACAGTACCTCTAAGCAGTAACTGTCACGGTTCATGAATTCATTGTCTTCTAGTTCTGCCTGTGTGTGTGTATATGTGTGTGTGAAAGGGGCCATGGTCACTGAGCACCGACACACCTGATTCTCATATCATCTGCCTATTTAGTTCACTTCTCTCCACACTTGTGTTGTTGAGTCGTTCGTTCACGGCTCCCGTGTGTTCGTTCGCTGCCGTGGCTCCCCATCTCCCGTGTTCCATGGCCTTCACTCTGGATTATCACTTTGTTTGTTTTCTGCACTATTATAATAAATTCACTCATTTGTACTTGAATCCTTGCTTTTCCCCCTCCTCCCTCCTCTCGTCTCCTCCGCACGCTGCTCAAAGCTGAAGTGCATTACAGTAAATTGTCAAGTATTTTTAGAGTTTATGGTTAATTAGTATTTATATGAGATCTTAATGGTTATAATTTTAACTCTAATTAATAGGGTAAAACCCAAAAAATATTTAAAATGGGCATTTATGGTCGTGTGGAACGAATTAATTGATTTTTAGTGCGTTCACGCTGGGAGAATGAACGAGTGAAGGGGTGATGGGATTTGTGAGAGGCTGTCGTTAGGATATTTCCAGTAAAAATGCGCATGGGCGAAGGAAAATTTTGTTTGCACTCTGATACAATACTAGTAAACAGATTTGCTCGTAAACAGTCACTCGTAAGCCGAGGTATTACTGTTGTAATTTTTATTTTTATACCAATATTTTTTTTGTATCCTTCAATTGCTATTATAGTTTCTACTAATATTTTGAATTATTTTTTATTTCTATATTTTCCATTTTAATTTAATAAAAGTTATAATTTAATAAAAGCATTTTATTATAAAAAATTTAAGCATTTGTAATGTTTTTTAATTATTAATTACTATTATTTTATCATGATTTTATCAGTTTTAATTTTTTATTTTAATTATATGTGTAATGAAAAAGTGGAATCTTTTGCTTTGTGACATTCTCTCAATCTATGAGTCTCTCTCTGAATCTCTCTCTATCTCTCAATCATTCAATCTCTGTCTCTCTCTCTCTCAGATGCAGACAGACAGGACGCTATAAACCTGTTCCTGCAGGTCTTCCAGCCGTCGGAGTCGAAGCCTCACCTGTGGGAACTGCCCACAGATTTCTACCTTCACCACAGTAACACCATGATGCTCCCGCAGGAGAGACACAGGTCTGACGCTTCTTAAATACCAGCTCTGAGAAAAAATAGATGGTTCTGACTTTAGAACCACTTGTGCTTCATAAACAGACTCTGGTGTTTCGTTGCCTTTAAACCGTAAAGCGTGTAAACATTCAAATGTTTTTTCCGCCCCATTTCATTTTCTTCACATCCATCCGGCCTCTGCTTTACTCCTTTATTGCCCTGTGATGATAAAGAGCTGTGCGTCCCGTGACCCAGTTTCCTCTCCTCCAGTCGGACGCCGCGTGACAAAGACCTGCACTGATGGTTCGACTGTTATCAGGCACAAAAGGAGAGGAATCTGACCCGTTTAGTGAAATTGCTCTGTCCAGTCGAGTCTGAAAGGACATGTTTTCTGGGACATGTTTGCATGTGTTTGCATTGGGTTCACTGATCGCCAGGACACCGTGTTCATGAATGTGGGTGAAACTTCAGCTTTACATCACAGGAAACAAACACAGCATATTTTTTGCAAACGCTTGATTACAGTTGTTATCAGTTATTAGGTTTAGGGGTCAAACACTTTTTTTACACATGGCCATGTAGGTTTGGATATAAAAAAAATATATATATATATATATATATATATATATATATATATATATATATATATATATATATATATATATATATATATATATATATATATATATATATATATATATATATATATATATATATAAATAAAATGAAAATTTTATTTATAATTTTATTTCATAATATTTCATGTATAATTTTATTTTATTTTAAAATTTTATTTCATTTTATAAAATGTCTGGAACAAGAGAAAGTAATTGAGATCTATCAGTGTTAAAAAGGTTATAAAGTCTTTCCTAAAGCTTTGGCACTCCAGCAAATCAGAATGAGAGCCATTATCCACAAATGGAGAAAACATGGAACAGTGGTGACTCTTCCCAGGAGTGACCGACCAAAATTACCCCAAGAGAAGCGATGACTCATTTAAGAGTCACAAAAGACCCACAACAACATCCAAAGAACTGCAGGCCTCATTTGCCTCATTGAAGCTCAGAGTTCATGACTCCAGCATAAGAAAGAGGCTGGGGGAAAATGTTTTGCATGGCAGAGATCCAAGAGGAAAACCACAGCTGAGCAAAAACAACATTAAGGCTTGTTTCATTTTTGCCAGAAAACATCTTGATGTTGATGTTGATGTTGATCTTTGTGGAAGGCGTGTGTCTCATTACATTTGGTGTAAAAGTATATCAACAGTAAATATGGTGGTGGTAGTGTAATGGTCTGGGGCTGTTTTGCTGATTCAGGTTCTGAAAGACTTGCTGTGATAAAGGAACCATGAATTCTGCTGTCTATCAAAAAATCCTGAAAGTGAACTTGGTTTCTGCAGCAGGACAATAATCCAAAACACCAGCAAGTCCAACTCTGAATGGCTGAAGAAACAAAATGAAGACTTTGGTGTCACTAGTCGAAATCTGACTTGAATCCTATTGAGATGTTGTTGCATGACCTTAAAAAGGCAGTCTGGAAAATCGTCCAAATGTGTCTGAATCACTATAATTCTGCAAAGATGAGGGGGATGACATTCCTCCACAGCTGTAAAACACTCATTGCAAGATATCAAACGCTTGATTGCAGTTGCTGCTACCAGTTATTAGGTTTAGAGGGCAAACACTTTTTAACACAGATTTGGATTTTCTTTTCCCTTAATAATAACAACCTTCATTTAAAAACTGCATTTTGTGTTTACTTGTGTTATGTGACTAATATTTAAATTAGTTTGATGATCTGAAACATTTAAATGTGACAAACGTGCAGGAAGGGGGCAAACACTTTTGTAAAAAAATAAATAAATATATATTACAGTATGCAAACAAAAATGTGTATGTTAGATGCAATTAATTGCGGTTAATGTATTTTAGCGTATTAATATTTTATTATATATAAAGTCATTGTTTCTATGTATTATAATTGTATATTTTTAGTATTGCACATGGTTCAGTGATGGTATCAGATAGTAACAATACTTTCGTTCATTATACATTGTACATGCAACAATAGTGATTCCAGTTTCCCTGCGGTTTCACGTCATGTTGATGTGTTTCTCTTGCAGTTACACGCACTGGTGGTCCGACGGAGTGCTGTCGTTCCTCCCGGTACCGTATGATGAAGGTGATCACTTTACACAGCCATAAACACCCATACGAGACACGTGCAGTTACACATGAGCCAGAAACAGCCTGTCAAACGGGCAGTCCTGATCCAATGCACCTTCATGATGATGCATGTTTACGTCCAGAGACTCATAACGTCCACCGCTGATTATAAGCCATAAATGACTGCTTTGAAATGCTCTAACTAGAGATCTTCTGAACGTATTTGTACATTTCAGCCCCGTGTGAGAACAACAGAAGGAAGGTTGTGGTGAAGCAAGTGAATAGATATGACGAGAGCATCGACATCTACACTGAGTTTTTCAAGCCGTACGAGCTCACGTCTTTTGACGACACCTTTAGCATCGCCATGACTAACTCTGCAAGGTCAGCGCCTGCCTTTAAACACTCAAATCATGTATAAATAGCATGTCACGACTATGAGTTTCCTTAAATACATAGGATTATGTTTTATATTTAAGTAAATATTTTTGTGCATTTTAGTTTGAATATTAATTTACTTAATTGAACATTTTAATACTCATTTAAATATTAAAGTACATTTTTATAAGATTGTTTTATTGTAATATAAAGTTAATATGCAAGTAAAAAGCCATTTAAAAAGTAATTAAATATTAATTATTTTTTAAATTAATGCTTAAGTAAATATCATTTCATTTTAAATAAAGTAAATATTTCTTTATTAAAAAGCTAATCTAAATATTTAATGTATAAATAGTAAAGTAAATATTTATAAGTTGATGTTTTATTTTAATATGAAATTAATATTTTAGTAAAAGCACTTATTTAAAGTTTAGTTGAAGTGTTAATCAAAGTAATATTGTTTTTAATGAATACTTGAGTAAATATGAATGCATTTAAAATAATATTTAAATATCAATTTATTAAAGTAAATATTTGTTTATAAGATTATTTCATTTAAATATTGAAGTAAAAAGTGAATTAAATATCAAAGTCAATTTATGAAAAATGAATATTCAAGTAAATTTCCATTTGATTTAAGTAAATATTAAATGAAATGTTTATTTTTTGTGTATTAATTGAAATGAGTATTACAGTGCATGCGTGTGCCTGATTTCTCTTTCTTGTCTTTTATTTCAGGGAGTTCATGCCGAAGACGGTCGGGCTCGACCCCAGTCCCTTCACTGTCCGCAAGCCAGACGAGAGCGCAAAATCCGTGCTGGGGTGAGAGAGAGACGTTTCATCCGTCATTCACTAACTGCAACACCTCTTTTGAGGAACAGAGCTGTTTGTTTTTGTATTTGTGTGACCTATTCTGCTTTATCTTCATTCTAGATAGATGGATGGATGAGAGAACGATATAATTAACAATGGATGGATGGATGGATGGATGGATGGAATGATAGATAGATAGATGGCTGGATGAGAGAACAATAGAATTAACAATGGATGGATAGAATAATGAATAATAGATAGATAGATATAACTTTTTTAAAGAGGACCTATTTTGCTTTTCTCCATCTTCATCTTCATCTTTAGTGTTGCTGTTTTTAAGGGTTCTTCTCTGTCAGTGATTCTTGAGTTTCTTCCGGGAACAAACACTCACAATATTCCTCGTTATCATAATTCATGCGCAGAATAAAGGGGCGGGGCTTGAGTGAGTGAGTGAGTCGTGTGTTGAAATTGGTGGTTATGGGAAGGGGCAGGACATTTCCCAAACACGACCAATCACAACACACCGATCCAGCCGACCAATCAGAGCACAGTGTGCTTTCAGAAGGAGGGGCTTCATAGAGACAGGAACTAAATGGAGCGTTTCTGACAGACTGGGAAGAGACAACGGAGGGAATAACTAAGAAAAGCACAAACACTAATGTTTACAGTCAGTGACTCTCTGTGCTGATTTCACACACGCTTGTTTGTGGCGTGTGAATATGTAGCGTGTGCAGCAGCTGCTGTCGGATGTTGTTCAGGTGTGAACGGGAATCTCATGTGCTTGAAAACAAGTTGATTGTGCTTTAATATGCATGTTAATGATCAATATTCAGATCCATGTATTCTGAGCATCTCCTCTGTTTCCTGCAGGATTTAGTTTTTGCAGCCACTCAAAAGAACCAATGATGCCAAAATACATGCTTGATCATCAGAAGCATCAATTACATTCATTCTTATATTTACACGCGAGTCGCGAGCTTGTGAGTTGGAATTAAAGGAAAAATGTGCACATGAATAATGTAAAGATTGTAAATATTCAACACAACTTTATACTTTTATTCAGGTGATTAAAAGTGACAGTAAAGACATTTATAAAGTTACTAAAGATTTGGTTTTAAATTGAATCTTTCTAGTCATCAGAGAAAAAACTGTAGAAAATTCAGCTAATCCATCAGAGGAATAAATATGTTTATGTAACACAGTTCTTGCTTTCCCTGGGAATAGAACCCATGACCTTGATGTTGCAAGCGCCACTCTCTCTTGATGTTCATGAAAGATGAGTTGATTTGTTGTGTGTGTGTGTGTGTGTGCAGAAGTAAGTCCAGTAAGGAGGACGCGGTGTTGCAGAGGAAGACGGCCGCCAGCGCTCCTCCTCCTCCCACTGAAGAGCAGATCTCCAGCAGTTCTGAGGATGACTCAGAGGAAGACCGCGAGGATGACGGGAGCACATCCCAGCGCTCCACGCCGATCCGCCTGGCCGAGCCGAGTGACGGCATCCGCGCACATGAGGTACGGCATCCGCTTCCTGTTGCACCTTCCATATACAGTGGAGTTTACTTATCTCGAGTCACGGTTAACTCGCCAATACTATTATGTCGACGTTTTTGAAGCGGAACCGCCAAACTCCCTATTTGTCTTAGTATTTTCTCATCGGTTACGTTGATTCTTTTATGTCGCCGAACATCTCGAGCACAAAAGAGGAACAAATTCGCAACTTCACATGGTTATCTCGTGACTCATAATCGTACCTAGTTCACTGCGCATGCGCCGAGTTCGCGTTACACGTGCATCTCCAGTGGTGCCGCGCAGCTGCAGAAGAACTCGCGGACAGTGTTGACAACTTAGCGCCTTTGTCGCTGTATTTAGCGAGTATTCAGACCACTCTAGTGACACATTTTCAAAAAAGCGACTAGCGACAAATCTAACGACTTTATCTGGAGTTATTGGAGACTTTTGGAGACTCTCTGAAATGAAAGCACATATCGTTCTTACTCTTCTCAACGAGCAGCGAGTGCACATAAAGCCCGCCTTCTGATTTGATTGTTTTTCTCAAATATTTTGACATTGACAAGCAGTTGCCAACCAATGAGTATGAGGCTTAGATGAACACACACACACACACACACACTGCTTCTGTTCTGACGCGCGCTCTGCTCATCGCCGCTGCGGATTGAAGAACCCGGTTGTTAAAAGACGGACGAAGCCGAATTTGTTGAGAAAGCACATTAGACAGGCAGAACGCAAGAAAGTATGCAATCTAGTACAGCGTGATGACCTCACGAATATGTTATGATTGTTTAAGCTGTGAGTGAAATTGTGTTTGCAATGTTGGAGAATATAATTAAAGGTTTGAGAATGGAAGGTGTTTTTTATTGTATACTGGTAAATTTCTGCTGTTAGTTGGTGCACATATGCCTTTTGTTGTTAGCAAACATATACAGTGTGTGTACATTTTTATAGCATGCCGATCGCTTCATCAAATAAATCGCCATATTTGCTGTTGGTTATCTCGCTAAACGGTTATCCCAACACTTTTTTGCAACCCCCGAGGCCGTCGACATAACCAAACCCTTCAGGTCATTGAGTCATTCATTCGTTTGATTTGTTCAAACGGCTGATTCATTCATGAATGATGTAAACGACTCCCTTTACGAATGAGTCATTGAGTCTTTCATTCATTCGATTCTTTCAAATGGTTGATTCATTTTGGAATGAAGGGAATGAGTCTTTATGAATGAGTCATTGAATCATTGATTCACCCGATTGATTCACTCAAAACGCAGATTTATTCAGAAACGAAGTAAATGACTCTCTTTATGAATGAGTCATTGATTCACCCGAGGGATTCACTTCAGGTTCAGTGGAGAATGTTTCCAGTGTCAAGCGTTTTGCTCTGAGATTGACTGGGGCGTTTGGATGAGTTCCTCTTAGCCAGAACCGGTGATGGTTTCATTAGTTCTGGAGTGGTTCTGCTTGATGGATGACGAGGAAATACAGCAAATGATCTTCTCTAGGGTCTTTGAATGGCCAGGTGGAGGGCAGAAGGTGGCATTAAAGGTCAGCGTGTCCTCGCTGTGGAAATGAATCTGTGCCGATGGGAGATTGAGTTTGAGGAAGGAAGTTCTTCACATCAAAACTGCCTCCGTTTGAGATCTTTCCAAATCATTGTGAGTGGAAATGAGTTTCAGCCGTGAAGGAAGAATATAGTGTGTATAGAATGAGTTTTCACTCTTTATTTAATTCCAGATTGTTTTTAGTTTCTTCATATGAACAGTCATGTTACAATGATCGTATTTACGCACATTAATGAGAAGATGACCCTCAAAAGATCGTTATTGTGTTAAATGAGAAAAACATCAAATGGACATATTTGATTAAATATAGAATTAATTATGCCTAAACTTTTAGGCTTCAATGATTATGATTTATAATATTTAGAAATATTTACAGATCAAAACAATGTCTTCTGTTTTCCACTAAAGAAAGGTGAGGGTGAGTAAATTAAAATGATCAGAAGTGTATGTTTTTAGGAAAACTATCCCCCAAATATTATATTTTTATGAAGTGATGCTCAAAATAAGAAACTAAAACTGCCAATCGGAAGCAGTAAATGTGTAAACAAGTGAGTCATTGAGTCATTCATTCATTCATTCGGTTCTTTCGGTTCTTTCTTTCATTCAGGAATGACGTAAATGACTCTCTTAATGAATGAGTCATTGAATCATTGATTCACCTGATTGATTCACTCAAAACGCAGATTCATTCAGAAACAAAGTAAATGACTATTTATTGAATCACTCATTCATCCGATTCATTTGATTTATCTGATTCATTGAAACGGCTGATTCATTCAGGAATGAAGCAAACGACTCTCTTTATGAACGAGTCATTGATTCACCTGATTGATTCACTCAAAACACCGATTCGTTCAGAAACTAAACTCTATTATGTTGCTCAGAGAGGCACAACACTTCTGATCCGGCTTTATGGCTGATGTTTTCACCTGCAAAATTTAACAAAAACAGACAATATTGTGTGTAAAATATAACACTATTAACTTCTTAATATTGAACTGTTGTATAAAATATAAAATTTGCACTCGTGTGATTATTGCTCAACTATATGATGTAATTATGAGAACTCATACGGGGCATTTTTGCTTGTAATATCCTGAATTTTAGGGTCATAATGACTGTATTTTCTAAGCTTCATCACGCAGTGAGTCATTGCTGTGCTTCATGTTTGTTAATCATTTATATGAAATGAATGTGTTAAATCAGCACTGGTAATGTAGCTGAAGATCATGCGCAGTAATAATAGCGTTTTCTGAGGTGAATCGAAGTTATTTAAGGCTGTTTTCAGGGTTTTGTGTGAGTCTGTGTCCACAGGCGCCGAACAATACGCCCTAATCCTCTGGTTATTAATCTTCCACTGTGATTCTGATGATCCCGTATCTGACGTTACCTTTCCTTAAGGACATCCTGCTTTCCCAGAATTCCTCCTGCTGCATCTGATGAGCGTCAGTCATGTTGTGTTTCTGTGTGTGTGTGTGTGTGTGTGTGTGTGTGTGTGTGTGTGTGTGTGTGTGTGTGTGTGTGTGTGTGTGTGTGTGTGTGTGTGTGTGTACACATCATAAAAATAAACATGTATCAATTGTTTCTAATTAATATATTAATAAAATATATAATAAATAAAAGTTAATCAAAATACATGTGAAATTGAATTCATGAAATTAATATATATACATTTTAAAATAACAATAATATATAATTGATATGTATCATAAAAATAAATGTACTGTATATAATTTATTTCTTATATATATAAAATAAAAATATATTTTTATAAATATTTTTTACTCATTTGATTTTGTGTATTTTAATGGGTTAATTAAATGTTAAGAATCAAAAAACATTTCTACTTAATGGAATATAAATATAAATATTTAATTGATATATGCGTCTTAAAAATAGACATCTCAATTATTTCTTATTATTTATATGTATTTATATATAATTATAAGTTTCTTTATGTATAGAATATTTTGTTTATAATAGTTTTTACTTATTTTAATTGCTTAAATATTAATAATCAAAAAGCATGTTTATTTGATTGAATTCACACAACTTACATAAAACATGATTATATATTAACAACTTTATATATAGATTATTTTTTATTTATATATGTACTTTATGTTGTGTGTGTGTATTTATATCCATCTATCCAATGTGAAACATGCAAAATAAATTATATATAAATAAGAAATAAAAAAATAAGAAATACAGTAATACCTCAAGATATGAGCATAATCCATTCCAGGGCGGAGCTCGTAACTCGAATTGCTCGTATCTAGAATCATGTTTTCCCATAAGAAATAATAGAAAACAAATTAATCCGTTCCAGATCCGCAACAATGGAAAAAAAAGTTGACACACACAAACACCTACTCGCGGGCGATGCGAACAGAAGTCAGTGAACACTGAAGTGAACGAGCGTTGGCATCGGCGTCAGTACGAGTGCTCGTATCTCGAATATTTACTCGTATGTAGAAGCAAAAATCTGCCGGAAGTCTTGCTCGTATCTTGGAATACTCGTATGTAGAGACGCTCGTATCTCGAGGTATTACTGTAATTGATAGTCTATTTTTATTTTACATATATCAGTTATATATTATTCTTTGTTCATTTATAAATTATATTTTTGATTTTATATATATTTCATGGATTTAATTAAATGTGTATTTTGATTTAACTTTTAATTAACAAATTAAAATACCTAAAAATCTATATATATATTAATTAGAAACAATTGATACATGTATATTTTTATGACGGACACTCACACTCCCACACACACTCACACTCTCACAGACACACACACTCTCTCTCACACACACGTTAAAGTTATCTCTGAATTGAGTGTGTGTTGTTATATATAGATGTGTGTGTGTGGCATTGGATGGTTTCTCGGGTCTCTCGCTCTGAGTGAGTGACTCAAGGTTTCGCCATATTTCCATGACAACAAGGCCATTCGGGTTTATTTACCTGAAGAGACACTGAAGGAGGGATTGAGGGAAGAACGGAGGGATGGACGGAGAAAGACTCGCTCACGACTTCATGAATCATACGATTACAGTCGCTTTTCTCTCTCAGCTTTGAAAGAAATTAATTCTGTTTTAATCTCATTACATTTTCATAATCAAACGCATTTATAAATAATGATAGATAAAAAAAATGAGACTTTAACAAAATTCTGTTTTCTGTTTTAGTGATTTAGTTACACTTTAATCATCAAAAATCATGTCTAATCAATTCATAAACTTTAAACGTTTAATAATTTATTGACAGTTTACAGCCAGTAATTGCGTTTTAATTGCTCATTAATGCTGTAATTAAATGAAAGAGTTAAAAAAATGTAATCAAATTCAAATGAAACAATTTCTGTTATTTATTTCAAAAACAGAGACATACATGATGAATATGTAAATGTGGGTGTTCATAACCCATAATGCATTGCAGTTTAATTTGAATACATGAAAAAAAAAACTGAAGGATGGAAACATTAATCAGCATGAGGTTATGAAACCGTCAGGAGTGTGTGTTACTGTCACAATGACCCACTGTCATGACTGAACACACACACCATAGACTCACATGCACACACACATCATATATCCCCATACACACTCTTTCACACAGACACACATAACGCTCTCTCACAAACACACATACACGCACGCGTGAGATCTGCCGCCTCCGGTTCACGTGGAGGAGTTTCGCTCTGCGACTGATGAAATATTTAGACGTAAAAACACTGTAATTACACTGGCAGGTTTGCGCATTAGTCACATCTGGAGTTTAATCAGACGCCGCGTGCCCGGCGGAGGGAAACACCGAACACACACACACGCTTGCGTAACGCTTCACTTCTCTAGTGTTTGATGTGTTTGGAAATTTGGACCAACTTTCTTTGCAGGTGAAACTTTATTTTGACTTGCACCTTTTAAACGGTGTTGATTTGCTTGTGGAAGCAGATGCTTTGACCTCTGACCTCTGCCCTCTGCCCTCTGCCAGGACCAGCCGCAGCAGCGCCTGCCGCCGGTGAGGGAGACGTACGGCCTGAATCTGCTGGCCGATCCGCCGGATGAAGACCTGCTCATTTACCACAGGTCAGACTCACTTTAAACATTCGTTACGTTTTATGTGTGATGATAATTGTAATAATACATTTAGATCATAAAACACAGGAAATTAAAAAAAGTTTTGAAAACGAAAAATCCGTTTCAAATGGCACTTTTTGCTAAAATATTAAATATTATTAAAATATTATTACACTTTTAAAGTTGTATTAATTGAGTTGATTAGGCAGACAGTTTTATTATTAATATAGATCGGTTATGCATTAATAATATATTGTTAATATATATTGCATATATATTGTATTGACTTACATTGCATTCAAGCAGAGATGCCCAAACTAGGGCCCGCGGTAACCTTTGATTTGGCCCGCCGTACTGTCCGAGGAGAGAGAGAGAGAGAGAGAGAGAGAGAGAGAGAGAGAGATGCCTTCGACACAGATTGTCATTTCTAATTTGACATAACAATTTTGTTTGTTTTATAGTTGAACTACAACAGAGTAAACTGAAATTAAATGTTTAAATTAAATTTAAAATAAAAAAAACAATGTATTGTAAATGCGCAATTCAAGGTGCAGCACTGTGTGCTTTGCGACACATGACGTCAATAAACGTCCATAAACGTCAACAAATTAAACGCAATAATGGAGAAATCAAGGCAGTGGCACACAGACGAGAGATATTTTTTTTAAAAAGCTGGGGAAGATGAGTTTTTATTCACAGAAGTCAAATCAAAGGCAATATGTCTAGTTTGCAAACAGTCTGTTGCTGTTTTAAAAGAGTATAATATCCGTCGTCATTATTAAACAAAACATTGTGCAGCTTTCTAAAAGTACAGCGGCGAGACGCGAAACAGCAGGCTCACGAGCAGCTTACTGGACTTCGATCTGAACAGAGCTGCTACATCCTTCATCATCAGTGATGCTGTCTCTGTTTGGCAGTACAGTGATCTCTCGTTTATTGCAGTTAATGTGGACCGGAACCCCCCCTCTGCGATAGGTGAAAATCAGCGAAGTAGGATCAGCGAATCAGCACACGGGATACATCCACTCGTGCTCTCATTGGTCGAGCTCGCGGCGGGAACCAATCACGTGTCTTGTCTGAGTGTCCGTGTGTGTGTACAAAGCCTCTGAGAGAGTTTCTCTCTTTGTCTGGCATCCTGGGAAACCGTTTCTCTCGCATCACGATTGAACAACGCTGCTTTCCGCAATACGGCTGTACATGGCGGTATGTTTTATTTTTTTGATGAATATTTTTGAAAAATCTGCCATGCACTGAGGCCGCGAAGTGGCGAGGGATTACTGTACCAGACTTTCAGTCTGATGAACTTGAACAAGAATAAACTAAGAAGCCAAATAGCTGACTCTCACCTACATAATATCTTGTCTTTGTCTGTAAATCAGCTGCAGCCCAATCTTGACAAACTTCTGAAAAATAAGGACCAGCTTTATATCTCTCATTAGGTCACTGACATTGCAACCACATAGTTGTATTATTGATTGTGTATTTGGCATTAAACTGTATTTTACATTGAACACTTGGAGATTGTTGCCCATTTAAATTGTTCATTAAAATGCAAAGCATTATAAAAATGAAACTGTTAACTTGTTAACACCAATGCTCCACTGATTGAGCTACAGGAAAGCTATATAGCTATAACATGCTATAAAAATGTACATACACTGTATGTGTTTGCTAACAACAAAAGGCATATGTGCACCAGTATACCAGTATACAATAAAAAACACCTTCCATTCTCAAACCTTTAATTATATTCTCCAACATTGCAAACACAATTTCACTCACAGCGTAAACACAGTCACACACACATAAACACATTCGCTCATAACAGTCATTTCGCTCTGACACAGTTCTGATAGTATTGCACACGCGGTTAATATGGTTTCTTTACAAAGTATAAAATGCTTTGTTGCTTTTTGCCTTTTGTCTTTAACGGTCTGCTGGAAAACAAATGCTTCTATCAGTAACGACGTCTTTGTCGATGTCAATGTAATCTGGGAATTCCTGGACAATGAAGGTGAACTCCTGCGCCTCTTTCAAGATAGCATCTGTAAAGCTTGATTTTTGCGCGAGTTGTTCTGCGGCTGAACGGCACTGACCACAAGAGTGAGTGAAGCGTCATTGAAAGAGTGAGTGAAGCGTCATTGAAATAGTGAGCGACTATACAGACCGTGATGCACGTGCAACGCAAACTCAGCGCAAGCGCAGTGAACTCAGTACGATCATTAGTCACAAGATAACCATGTGAAGTAGTGAATTTGTCCCTCTTTTGTGCTCGAGATATCAGGGTTCGGCGACATAAAAGAATCGACGTAACCGATGAGAAAATACTGAGACAAATAGGGAGTTTGGTGGTTCCACTTCAAAAACGTCGTCTGTATAACGTGATACTGTAATTTAATTAAACCTTTAAAATAAAACAGAAAAAGAAATGGAATTTTTTGGGAAAACTAAATGGATTGTGTGTGTGTGTGTGTGTGTGTGTGTGTGTGTGTGTGTGTGTGTGTGTGTGTGTGTGTGTGTGTGTGTGTGTGTGTGTGTGTGTGTGTGTGTGTGTGTGTGTGTGTGTGTGTGTGTGTGTGTAGGTTTGCTCATCTGGGTCAGAACCAGCACAAGGTGGAGAGACGCGACGACATGAGGATCTCTGACAGCGTCTTCAGTCTGTGAGTGTGTGAGAATAAGTGAAGCTCTTCACAAACACTGAACACATTTAATGTCACATTCATATAATAATAATAATCAGTCGCTGCTCTAGAATCTATAATAATCTATAATCTCCTGTTTATCCAGCAGCTGCTTTTAGAGCATCAATTCATTCTGATGATTCTTTTCATAAAAACATTCATGTGTTGAACTTTAACTGCTTTATATGCAGCTTGTAGCTCTTGTACTCACACACTCTCTCTCTCTCTCACACACACACACACACTCTCACACACACACACACACACACATACACTCTCTCTCTCTCTCTCTCTCTCTCTCTCTCTCTCACACTCGCTCTCTCTCTCTCTCACACACGTTTCACATGCACTGTGTTGTCGTGACCTTTATAAAGTGTGTAAGTCGACACCGATCACACAGAGCCAATGAAACACCAGATCCACACACACTCTTCCTGTTTCCCGCTTCAGGAACCAATGAGGTTTCAGCATGAACGCATGAAGGGAAGATCGCAAATGTCAAAACAAGAACAAAACAAAAGCACGTTTCCAGCGGCAGCATCAATCCAGCGTGACAAACCATAATAACACAACAACAAAACACACACACACCTGATGCCTGTTCATCACGTGTGTTTAACACACACACATCACAGCGGAAACATCACACATCACTTACCAGACATACAACACACCAGCAGATCAGTCATGTGTGTGTGTGTGTGTGTGTGTGAGAGCGTGAGTGTATGCGTGTGTGTTTTCTATGTGTGTGTGTGTGTGTGTGTGTGAGAGAGTAAGTGAGTGAGTGTGTGTGTGTGTGTGTGTGTGTGTGTGTGTGTGTGTGTGTGTGTGTGTGTGTGTGAGAGAGAGAGTAAGTGACTGTGTGTGTGTATATATGTGTGTGTGTGTGTGTGTTTTTTCTCTGTGTGTGTGCGTGTTTTCTCTGTGTGTGTGTGTGTGTGTGTGTGAGAGAGAGTGAGTGTGTGTGTTTTTTCTGTGTGTGTGTGTGTTTTTTTGTGTCACTTGCTTTACATATTAATATAAACATATAGAGACATAATTTACACTGAAATATGTTTCTGAAAGTGTGTTTTCACACACTCACACACACACACACCTTTAACAATGTTTGACGAACGTCTTTTATTACGTGCACTGGATTGAGGAAAAGAAATGTTTGTTTGAGGCGCATCACTCTCACACACACTTCTCCTGATGATGTCATGCTTCCCGTCTGGAAATGGAAGTAGGAAGTGATGCGTCTTCCTCTCGTTCATTCGTAATCTGACAGACGGATGAAATGAAAGCAGAGTGAAACTAACACACACACTGATAGAAGAGTTAAAATATTAGTCGTTTAAATATTCATCCTTCCTTTAGATAAAGACAGGATTCTGATCAATTGAGAAGATTGTAATAGAAAGATATTTATACAATAATATAAACTCTGTATTGTAATGAATGAATATTAAAAATGTAACTAAAATATTTCTCAAATTTATGAAAAAATATTTTTATAAATTAAATATAAATTATATATATATATTTCTGAAATATTATATATATATTACATTTTATTTTATTTATAAAAAAATGTTAAGTAAAATGTAGTATTCTCTTTAAATAAAATAATGTAATATTCAATTATTGCAATTGAAAGATTTTATATGATTTTATATTTATACATATTGCCTTTAAAAAACAAATCTAATATCTAATATACAACATATCTAATTTAATATTTCAAATATTAATTTTATCTAATTAAAATTATTTTTATCTTTATCTTTCTGTCAGTGTGCCGGTGTCGGTGTTCCCGCCGGACAGTGTGTTCCAGGTGTCGGCCCCGGCGGTGGACGTCCAGAGCCGCTCCGTGTTCGAGTGTCACGTCCAGACGGGACGAGGTTGTGTCCGGACTCTGAGTCAAGAGGATGTGCTCATGTACCGCGAGTACATCAGAAACAGATACATGTGAACCGCACAACAAACACACACTTCCGTTCATCATGCTTGAGTCTCCGGTGATTATCCCACATTCCTCTCCCAGTAAGAAGCCGTTTTTCTCCAAGACACGAATCAATCATTACTAAACTATCCTGCTTAAACAGATGAAGAAAAAGCAACGAGTCGATCGTCTAATTATGTTGTGCTGGATGATGCTGACTTACTGTGTTAATGTACATAATATAATAAAAGATCAATGAGAATCCGTTTCAGTTGCGAGTTTTCATGTTAATGGAGGTTCAGTATGTGACATTTACATTCCAGCATTTATCAGCTGCTTTTATCATCACATTCAAGAAACACATTGACATTCTAATCAGTTCTTGCTTTCCCTGGGATTCGAACCCATGACCTTGATGTTGCAAGCGCCTCTCTCTACTGTTAGACACAGGAAAGCTGTAAAAAGTTGTGAAACAACATAATTGAGTCCTCAGACGTGCTCTGACTCTCACTCTCTCTCTGTCACTCACTCTCTCTCTCTCTCTCTCTCACTCTGTTTCTCACTCTCTCTGTCACCCTCTCAATCTCTGTCACTCCCTCTCTTTGTTACTCTCTCTCTCACTTTATCTCTCTCTGTCACTCTCTCTCTCTCTCTCTCTCTCTCTCTCTCTCTCCCTCATCTTTCTCTCTGTTTTTCTCTGCTGTTGCGTCTCGTTTCTTTGTCCATGTGCCTCGTGAGTCTGAATCCAGTGCACAAGCATCTGCAGAAATCAGTCACATGGCAGCAGGTGGAAACCTATGAACACACACACACACACACACTCTCTCTCTCTCACTCTCTCGCTCGCTTAGGTAAGTGCTACTGATTACAGGCATTATTAAAGCTCCATTAGTCTCAAGATGTGGACAAAAATATACAAAAAAGTGAATTTTTCTTTTCATCTGGATGTGTGGCTCACTCGCTGAAGTTATTTAAGCATCTTAAAAGTGAAAAATAGATGAGCTGAATATAGGATATTGGCAAGTATAGTATATAAAGCCCCTCTGATGCTTTTTCAGATATTTCCTTTCAGATATTTCCATTTATAAATGTAAAAGCTCTGCTAAGAGTGATTCTGAACTGAAGCGAGTCATCAGTGTTGTTCATGTTTCTGATTGATAAAACCCACACCATCATTACTGTTCGTATCTGCCAATCAAGAGCTGAGATTCATATATGATAATGAGCGTCTGGTTTTCGATCAATCACAACAGATTTTGGAATCTGACCAGTCAGAGCAGAGAAGCTCTCAATTTTTGAGAGATCGAATCCTTTATTGCTTCAGACTCAGTTACATTCACAATTACGTCGATGCTGACAAATTGGGGTTTCACTTGGAAGCCCCAATGCCTTCTGAATAGTTAGAAAGAGAGCAAATGAATCTCTGCTGTGATTCACCATTTGCAAAGTTAAGTGCAGTGATTCACCTCTCAGTGCTTCGGCACAAAAGAGACGATTTCCCTAAAAGAGCAAGCTTCTTTTTAAAGATGAGTTTCCATCCGTGTGTTTCCTGTCTTCATCTGATGGCCTAATGGCATAATCTCTGTCTCACATGTCTGAGCTTCCTCCTCCTGGAATCATCAGTCGGATTCAGAGTTAACGGTCATGTGCTCGTGATTGGATGATTGGTTGCGGGTTCACAGGTTGCGGGTTCTGTCCCAGGGCCTTTCTTCCCGGAAGAGCATGAGGAGATTCAGGAGTTGAGGAAGACACCTTTTACTGCCTGAAGCCGCTTCACGGCCTCCTCCACTCTCACTTCCCTCGATGGTGGGGCCACTAAAGGGTTACGTGGAGATTCCTCAAGTGCACTTGTTGTCAGGGTTCTTTTACATTCGGTCTAGTTATAGTCTAGCTCTGACACACCCGTAATGTCTTGTCTTTTGTGTGAGCATGCGGTTTCGAGTTTGCTTGAGCCGTGTGCGTTCCTGTCCATGTGATCTGTCTTGTGTGCGGGGCGTGGTGTTCGATCCCAACTCTAGTCTATTTCAGTTTTATGAGGGATTCGGACACTCATGCTCCCTGTGTTTGTCTTCTTTTGCGAGCACACTAGATGAGTGTTCACTTGTTCGCTCTGTCTTGCTCTGTGAGTGCATGTTGTTTCGAGTTCGCTTGAGCCGTACGTTTTCCTTTCCATGTGATCTGTCTTGTGTACGGGGCGTGGTGTTCGATCCCGACTCTGGTCCATTTTGGTTTTGTGTCGGGTCTTGTTTGTTTGGTCTGCGCTCTCTTGTCCGTGTCAGTTATTGTGTTGCATGGTTCATGTTTACATCGGACACGTGTGCTCATGTCATGTCTTGTGTTGTGTAGCGCAAGCTTGTGTTTTCACTGGCTGCTGCTTTGTCGTCTTGTTTTTTGTGAACATGCAGCTTTTGACTGTCTCTTTGGCTGTGTGTTCATGACGTGTTTTTGTTTATCGTGTGTATCTTGTGTCGTGTTCTCCTGTCTATTGTGTAACTCTGCTCATCTAGTTTCCTCATTATCGGTTGATTTGCCCCACCTGTCCTCCCTCATTATCTGCACTGTTTCTTCCTTATTTATTCTCCCTGTGTTTGCTGCTCTGTGCTGCTTCGCTGTTGAATATTGTCTCATGATGCTGTCAATTTTTCCTGCTTTCTGTCATGTTGAGTTCAAGTCAGGTTGTGTCTAAGTCAAGTCTAGTCAGTCCTGTCATTGGTTTTCTGCCCTTGGGCTAGTTTTTGTTAATATTTTGTTTAATTGTATTAATTAAAAGCTCATCTCTTACATCTTTGGGTCCTCGCCTCATCCCTTCACCCCGCATACCTGACACTTGTCCCCATAAACCTGAAAAACTTCTCTTCCACTTCTCCCATCCAAGGCCTGCAAGAAAACATTAGCCCAGTCTTCTAAGGCGTACAGTGCCACTGGACATGAAATCCGTAGTTTTGAGCTGGGGTTGATAAAGAAACCCCACATGAAGGCAACACAGCCTATCCCTCAGGCCGCTGCTAAACCCTCTAAGTATCTGTCTAAGCGATCCTGAGAGCTGCTGTAATCTTAGGAAAGGGTGATCACATCGTTCCCTCCCCTGGATGTGGGCCGAGGTAGAATCTTCCACTTGAAAGAGTTTATTTCCGCTCCATAAATAACGGCACCCACTTTTCAAATAAAAAGATGTTTCAGTCTCTAGGACTCGGGTGTGGTTTTGCATTGAGTGATGCTCTGCTTCCTCAATCCCTTCTTTCACCACAGGTTAGGAGTTCATGTTTTGAGGATGCCCTGCTTCCTTGCTCTTCCCTTGCCAGTCCCTCGTGGGAGCCAGGTAAGTCACATCACACTCACTGAATCTTCTTCAGCTCCCAAAGCTCCTCGCACCTCCCCTTTGGTCCGTCTCTGTTTCCATAGGGTTTCTGTTTTCCATAGGGACCCAGTATCGATGTAATGTTGAACGTGACTGACTGAACGGGAACGTCTGGGTTACTAATGTATCCCTCGTTACCTAAAAGAGGGAAGGGAGGCGTTACATCCCTCCTGCCACAGACCAGACCCACCGCTAAATGGCAGGATCCTCAGCATAAACCTGACTGAGTGATTCCCGGCCGGCTGTTTTACTTGAATCTCCGGGAGTGACATGCAAATCTCACTTGCCAATAATGATTGGCCCATTTTCTCATTACTCAGACGTGATTAGGGCTCCTAAATGAGACCCCGATACTTCAGTCTCGGCGTAACGTCTGCTAACGTCTCAGAGACAGAGACATTTTTTCATGCGCTGGGTAATTTTTAGATTTTGCTCCCGTTTCCTTCCGTTTCTTCTTCAGGCTAGTGGATAGAAAAGACACTGAATACACATTTAAGTGTTTATTTTATTGCACATTATATATTTTTGTCTGTAGATTTCAATTTCAATACATGTCTTAAAAAGATCCACATATTTTTGTCTATATAAAAATAAAATGAATTAAAAAATACAGTAAAGATAATTAAATCTTTATGCTTCACAAATCATTACTTTATTTCTTGCAATTCCGAGTTATAACTCGCAATTCTCACTTTTTATAAACTTGCGATTAAAAACGGTAATTATAACGGTAATTTTTATTTCGCAGTTCAGGCGTTTTTTCTCTCAGTTCATTGTGTTTTTACTGTTTCACAATTCACACTTAACATTTGCATAATTTATAGAACATTTTATTCCTAAAAATGTGTTTTCTGATAGTATTTTCTGACTGTTGGAGTGATAAAAACAGACCTGTAACTGTCAACAAGAAACTGGCTTTATCTGCCGTTCAGATTTCTGCATTGGTCTCTATATGCTAATTAGTGCATGTTTAATGAGATGTCTCATTTGCATATTTAAACGACATATAAGGCCGTGTGCATTTTCATTTCACTGTTTGATCAGACACTTAAACCAGTTAGAAACCACCTTGAGCATGAATTATTATTGTATGGATCAGGTGTTTGTGTGTAATTCACTTAATTCAGTCTTTCTCTCCCTCCTCTCTCTTTTTCTCTGTTTGCTTTGTTCTAATGGCTTGTATTTTTCAGCAGTGAGTAAATGCGTGTTGCTGCGCTGGTTACTAGGATACCTGAAGAAAGATAGATGGAGAGATAGTGTGAGAGAGAGAGAGAGATGGTGAGGCAGGGAGAGACTTTACACCCTTAATTTAACCTTAATTTACACCATTCTCCAAAACATTAAAGAACAAATATTCAAAACACTGAAAAAAACAGGATCTTTTATTACATCAATATTACGTAAATATTGTTAATTTATTTTAAATTATGTATAAAACTTACAATGCTTATACAATATGTAATATATCATAGTTATATGTATGTATATATATCAAACTAAAATATATTAATATATATTGTTTTTGTTTTTATGCTGTAACTGGATAATCCTGAGCTTATAGGCGGCAGATGTTTTAAACTCATTATATTAAAATTAGTTTTTATTCATCTCTGTGTGTGTGTGTGTGTGTGTGTGTGTGTGTGACTGTTTGTGAGTGAATGGGAGTGTGTGAGCATGTTTGAGCACGTGAGTGTGTGTGTGTGTGAGTGTTTGTGTGTGTAAGTGAGAGAGAGAGAAAGAGTGTGTGTGAGTGAGTGAGATAGAGTGCATGTACATGACTGTGTGTGTGTGCAAGCTTGAGCATGTGGATGTGTGAAAATATGATTTTAGTTTACACACTCTCTCTCCCTCTCCCCCCCCCCCCCACACACACACACACACTCTCTCTCTCTCTCACTCTCTCTCTCTCTCTGACAGCACATGAGGGAGCTTTAGAGAGGCACAGGGGTGTTGTGATCTTCAGATATTCTCAGTGAACAGAACATGCGCCTCATGAGCTTCATTACACAGACTGTTTCTTCAGCTTCTCTGGATATGAATGTGTTTCACCTTTCCTTTCAACATGTTCTCTTCCCCTCATGTTCTCTTTAATATCTGTGCAGTTACATCTGTCTGTACTGTGGATTGTAAGGCAATCATACTCCAGATGCACATGTACTCCAATAATCAAGGATTATATTCATATACAGATGGATATGTGCCAACAATGAATTGCAATGATAGATTTAATTGTTTTATGTACAATTCGATTCCCGTAATATCAGTAGATTAAGCTTTGCCTTCATCTTTTTCAATGCGATCTATAATTGCCAGTTTAACTCATGCATTGCATATGCAACACAAGCATCTCTAAGATAACAAGCACGTGCTCTGTGCATTCAAGCGTTGTTGTGAATAATATTAAAGAGTAAGCTTGCAAGTTTGCCATACATTCACCTGTGGGTCGCGGGTGATGCGCGGGCTCGTGCGGATGCGAGTTGGCGGCGGCGCGCTGACGTCACCAGGGTTTATTAGCGCGCGCCCGAGCCGCGGACGCCAGTCGTTCCCTCTCCATCCCGCGCGCATCCGCGACTCATGTGTGGGAGTTCAGGATTCACCTGAGGAAGAGCTGCTGAAGAAAGTCTGCGTGTTCCTCCATGTGAAAGGAAAGGTGAGCGTGCTTTTTAAACTCAGAAGAAGAGTTCGAGCACAAACAAAACCAATTATTCTGTCGTTTTTGCTGAAGCAAGTTCTGGTTTCTCTCAGCAAGCATATGTGATTTCTTCATGCGACCAAACACACTTTCATTTAACACTTGCTCCTCACGCTTTAAAACGACGTTTTGTGTGTGTGTGTGTGTTTTTTCACGTGAGTAAAAGGCAAAGGATAATGTGAAAGTTGAATATTAATAATGTCGAATGCAAAAATGATTTGGCGCTTAAGATGGTTATTATATGAGTCATTATTGTGTGGGTTTTAGTCTCTACATGTCATTTATTTCATGCATTTTTCTAAAATAAGAGTTTATAATATTTAAAAGATGCTTATGCTCAAATAAACTGCTTTATTTCGCCTTGTGCATGAGGAAAATTGTGCAATTCAATGCAGATTTCTTCACGCAAATGGTTTTTGCATGTCATTTATAGACTTTGTTGATGCTTTTCCCAAACTACAAGTGCTTAAAAGATGTTTTAGAAAATGCTCTTTCTAAAATCCAGCACTGATTTTTAATGGCCAACAATTGCAGATTTCTTCATGTAAATGATATACTCAAAGTCTCTACATTTTATTTGATGATTTTCTTCTTAACTAAAATCTTACACCGTTTAAAATACGTTTGTGTTGAAACAAATGAAGAAAATGCTGATTATGAGATTCAGCACCACGGACAGCTCCGATGGCCAAGTCTCTACATGCCGTTTATTTTGCCTTGTGCACGGGGAAAATGCTTATTCTGAAGTTCAGCTCCAATCGGTTTTCAATGCAAATTATCTTTTTGTAGATTTATTTGATGCATTCTTCTGACCTGACATCGTTGTTTTGCGTCCAGGCTGAGAGATGAACGAGAGTGGAGCGCTCAACGAGAGCGCCGCGGGTTTGCCGTCGTCCTCGTGGCTGGAAGCCGAAGCCTTGGATGGCAACCGGAGCCTGGCGCTGTCGTCAGCGGCCCTGGACTTCCACGTGAACCCGTGGGACATCATGCTGTGCCTGTCAGGGACGGTCATCGCCTGCGAGAACGCCATCGTGGTGGCCATCATCTTCTACTCGCCTACGTTGCGCAACCCCATGTTCGTGCTGATCGGCAGCCTCGCCACTGCCGACCTCCTGGCCGGCATGGGATTAATCCTGAACTTCGCGTTCCAGTATCTGGTCTCATCCGAGACCATCAGCCTTATTACAGTGGGGTTCCTGGTGGCCTCCTTCACAGCGTCCATCAGCAGCCTTCTGGCCATCACCGTCGACCGCTACCTGTCGCTGTACAACGCCTTGACGTACTTCTCTGAGAAGACGCTGCATTACGTGCATCTGATGCTGGTGGGAACGTGGGGCGCGTCGCTCGGCCTGGGACTGCTGCCCGTTTTGGGCTGGAACTGCTTAGACGACGCGTCCAGCTGCAGCATCGTGCGTCCGCTCAAACGCACCAACCTCACCCTGCTGGCCGCCTCGTTCTTCGTCATCTTCGCCCTCATGCTCAGCCTGTACTTCAAGATCTGCAAGATAGTTTGTCACCACGCGCACCAGATCGCGCTGCAGCAGCACTTCTTCACCACCTCGCACTACGTGGCCACCAAGAAGGGCGTCTCCACGCTCGCCATCATCCTGGGCACGTTTGGCGCCAGCTGGCTGCCGTTCGCCATCTACTGTCTGGTTGGGGAGCGCGAGTATCCTGCGGTGTACACCTACGCCACACTGCTGCCCGCCACCTACAACTCCATGATCAACCCCATCATCTACGCCTACCGCAACCCTGAGATCCAGCGCTCCCTTTACATGCTCTTCTGCGGCTGCTTTCACAGCAACGCCTCGTATCGCTCCCGCTCGCCCAGCGAGGTGTAGAACGCTATCTTTGAGCAAATGGAACGGTTTCTTGAATCTTTAGACACAATAGATAAGTGTTTTTTGTTGAGCATCATATTTGATACATCAGGCTTTTACATTTGCGACTTGCATTGCATTCAAGAAACACATTGACATTCTAATCAGTTCTTGCTTTCCCTGGGAATCGAACCCATGCCTTTGATGTTGCAAGCGCCACTCTCTACTGATTGAGCTACAGGAAAGCTTTATTTTATGACTCTCATAGTAAAAATGGCTCTAAACCTGTTTCTGTGGTCAAAAAGGAAGGTCATGTAAATCTATGCGTATAAAAATCTTGATTTAAATGCTTACGTTGATGATCAAAGCATTCAATCATAATGCGATGCAATACCATGACGGTTGAGAGACGAACAAACAAAACTTCCTCAAAAGCCTGATGATCATAATTGATACTCACTGATTTTGTGCGGATGATCAGCTGAAACATCACTAACAAAAACTTGCGTTTCCTTGCATATCAGTGCAGGTTTGGCTGCAGAACGACACAAGAAGCTCAAGCTGAAGTTTGTACAATTACACTAAAAGACTTTTACTGGATAAAACGGTCTAAACTCTCAGACGACAGGAGGAGGTGATTGAGTGAAACGGCATTTTCATCATTTAGAGGCCTTAGAAATCCCCATGTCGGATGATACAGTGGGATTTGTAGGGTTACACACTGATTCATGTGCAGAGTTATGAATTTGGCGCTCAAAGTGGCAGTTCAATTGCACTTTATTGAGACCAGGACGTCTCGACACGCTGTGAACAAGCATCAACCCACTTCAAGAATGTATATTTATATTATTTATAAGCGACATGTTGCACTTTACTGTACAAATCTAGATGCCAAAGCAGTATTGCATAGGCTTACATGTTTCATGTGTGTGGTGGGTTTTCTATTTTGTAAAGTCGTCCATGAATGTACATTTTATACAAAACGGTGAACACAAAATAAAACATGAAAAGCTCACTTTTTTTCGCTTTGTCTGGTCAGTGTGTTTGTGCATGTGTGAGGAACTAATGATACAACGGACAATTATCATTCTGTCATCATTTACTTATTTGTGTCGTTCCAATCCCAAGATATTCATTTTGTGTGTGTGTGTGAAAATCAATGGGCTGAAATGTTGTTTTGTTCCCACCGTTCTTCAAAACATCATCTTTTGTGTTCTGAAAGAGAAAGAACATTTTGAGCAAATAAAAACATAATGGTAATTTTTGACTGAAATGTCCCTTTAATTTGTGAAATTGTTCGTTGTGAGTTTTTTTCAATGCTGATACAATTAAAGGTACACTATGTAACTTTTTTTGGTTCAGAATTAGACATTTAAATGTCATTACATCATCAGTACTTCTTCCAAGATGTGTTTTTGTCTTACTGTGAATCGATACACTAAGCCTAATGTAAGTGTTTATATTTTAGATCTGTCAGGATGGTTTTGATGGTTTTTGATGGTTTACATGTATCTCTCGCCCGTTTGTGACTCCATCATATCCGTAAATAGACAACCATTGCTCCACCTACTTTGATGCGTACTTGAGAGTGTGGCATAGGTTGTCACAACGAGTGAGAACTACTCGACCCGCTCCGAGTGGGATTCAAACCGGAGTCTCTGACATGGGAGGCACTAACAAGGACACTAAAGACCCCAACCTCTCTAGAGCTCCTCTAAACCTCCCTTCCAGCCAGGTCACGGCACCAAATGTAACTGGTCCTACTCACCCTACTTTGAGTGGGATTCAAACCTGGGTCTCTGGCGTGGGAAGCGGGTGCACTAACAAGAATGCTAAAAATAGCAACCACTGTCTCTTGAGGCAGGGGGAGTGAAGTATACTTTAAACTCACTCCCATAAACTTCACTCCCATTCGGGTCACGGCACCAAATGTGACTGGTCTTTACTCACCCTGTTTTGAGTGTGATTCAAACCTGGGTCTTTAGCGTGGGAGGCACTAACAAGGATGCTTAACACAGCAACCTCTGTCTCTTGAGTGCCTCTTAAAGCACGGGGAGTGAAGTTTACTGTAAACTCACTCCCCTAAAACTCACTCTCATCCGGGTCACGGCACCAAATCTCCTACTCGACCCGCACCAAGTAGGATTCAAACCGTGTTCTCCAGCATAGGAGGCAGGCAAGCTAACAGGGATACTGAAAACCACAACAAAAGAGAACGCGACAGTCTTGTAATAAAACAAGAATCAACATCAGCTTGGCTTTTCAGAGATTACGAGAACTGAGGGGTCCCACTTACAGGTGAGGTGTTTTATTGAACAGATTACCTGACATGTAGCTCTCGAACAGTAAAGTATTATCTATTGTGAAGGATAATATTACTAATATTATCTACACAGTCACGAAGAGTTCTTCCTTAAAATACATGCAGTTTTGTTACGAAGTTGCATGTTAACTCAAATATTTTCCCCCTCAATAACTGTTGATTTTATTGAAGAACATGGTTTTTGAAATGTATAAATAGTGGGTAATTCATTCACCCATACTGACTCTACCAGGTAAGTATAATAAGTACGTATTGTAGTTTTGATAGTATTGCAATACATTTTGAGTCATAAAATGTCTCATCGTTAATGACCAATCTGTAAAGTCACAGAATATCTCTTGGCTTGCGTCGTCACTCTCAGCACCTGCTATGTTCGATGATTAATGACGCTTGCCACACGGTCATGAATATTTCCTCCGTCAGCACTAATGAAGCTCCTGCTGGACGAGCTGAATCTCATGTGGATTCATTGGTTTGGATGCAGGTGCTGGATGTCTCTGTAACATCTCATTACATGCGTTCTGCTTCCTTCAGGTTCCTTCAGGTTCTCTCTATCCAGACTAAGAGAGGGGCTGATAAAATCAAACATGATCATCCTTCTGTGAGGGACCCTCATCCTAAAATGCATGTAAAATATATTCACTATAGTGCTGTACTTTTAGATTTGATTTAAATTCATTTATTCATTTAATTATTTGTTAACTATTGATATATTTAGTTAAACCTTGTTTTTATTCATGTTTTATATTTATAGAAAAGCCTCAGTTTGGAAAGCCTGCTTATTACCAAGTGCTCTATATCTGTGTATCTTCAGGCTTTCAGATGTTTGGCCGCTCATTCGCCATTGATGGCCATTCAAAAGAAGTCATGTTCAAACAAAACAACATTTTAGCAAATATTTAATTGCATTGCAGGAGGTATGTTGGATTTTTGTTTGAAGGCTTTTAAAAGTCGATTCTTATCTTATGTGTTGTTACAGTTCGGCTTGTGACTGTAACAAAAAGGACGTACACAAATAATACGTACAAAAATAGGAGTTTATTTACAGGTGGTTCTAGGGATTAACATAAAAAAATAGAAGAAACTGAACACATTCAAACACCAATAAGTCTAACAAAAACCATGAGGAAGACGAAACTAAAGGTGGGGATCACAGGGGGAAAATGGTTTGGGTCCCAGGGCACCTCTCACGAACCCCTTTCCTGTAATGACAAGACAAAAGAACAATAGTTCAACAATCCCAACCCTTCCTGTTAGAGAACTGGCCTTTTAACTCACCAGCCTAATTAGGCCAGGTGTCCTCAATGAAACCTTAGTGAAACCCAATTAACAGACAAACACGGTAAGACCGTGACACCTCCCCACAAAAAAAAGGAGGACCTTACCTAAGGGGTTACTTCTCAATGGAACAGAAATAGTATAGTTAAATCACTACAGTACAAGCACATTAAATTAATTTGTTCCATCACCAACACTTTAGTATAGTCTTCCTTCTCACACTTCCGCATCTCCCTCTCCAGCAATTCTTGGCGCCTAAGAAAAGAAACATTTAAGGAAAGAGAAATAAACAAAAATGTAAGTTAAAAACCACTAAGGTTATCGGCCTCAGCAAGAGTCACCCGGAGCACGGGACAAGGTGTCAGCCAGGATATTATCCACGCCCCGTATATGCCGAATGTCTAGAGCATAAGGTTGTAAAAAGAGAGACCATCGAACCAGTCGCTGATTTGGGCTCTGCAATGAATGTAGAAAAGTTAGTGGATTATGGTCTGAAAAAACCACAACAGGCATAATCCCACTTGTCACATAAACATCAAAATGTTGTAACGCCCAAATCAATGCTAAGGTCTCCTTTTCAATCGTAGAATAATGTACTTGATGCAAATTAAACTTTCGAGAGAAGTAGCTAACCGGATGTTCTACACCATTATCAGCCGTCTGTAAAAGTACAGCCCCAGCACCAACCTGGCTTGCATCCACCTGGATGTAAAAAGGTGAGTCGAAGCATGGAGCAGCCAAGACAGGTGCAGTGCAGAGCAGCCTCTTAACATTCTCAAATGCCTGTTGGCATAGTACGGTCCACTCAAATTTGACCTTGTCTTTCAACAAATCAGTTAAAGGAGCTACAACGGACAAAAAATTTGGACAAAAACTCCTATAATATCCTGCCATACCTAAAAACCGCATTAACTCTCGCTTAGTACTTGGCGGAAGTTATCAATAGCCAGAACCTTAGCCCGTACAGGACGCACTATGCCTTGCCACACTACTTTGCCCAAATATATTACTGTTGCCCTTGCGAACTCACACTTCGCCAGGTTAACAGTTAATTGAGCCTCAGCAAGATGCTCAAACAGAGCTCGGACACGGCAGAGATGTTGTTCCCAAGTCTGACTATAGACCACAACATCATCCAAGTACACAGCACATCCCTCTAAACCTGATGTCACCTGATTCATCAGGCGCTGGAAAGTGGCCGGCGCATTTCTAAGGCCGAAACTCATCACTAAATAAGAGTAAAGCCCAAAAGAGGTAATGAAAGATGAAACTTCCTGAGCTCGAGGAGTTAAGGGTACTTTCCAGTAACCCTTTAGCAGGTCGAATTTACTGACGTAGGTAGCAGAACCAATGTGGTCAATGCAATCCTCCATGCGTGGTAAAGGAAAAGAATCAGGTTTCGTAACGTTATTTAACTTTCGATAATCTGTACAAAAACGGTACGTTCCATCTGGTTTCCCAACCAACAAACAAGGGGATGCCCAGCTGGAAAAGGACTGTGTCGCAATATTGTGTTCTGTCATGTGCTTAATCTCAGATTGTATATAGCGTTGTTTATCCAGAGAGACACGATAGAAGCGCTGACGTATAGGTTTGGCTTCTCCAACATCTATGTCATGTTCTATTAAGTGTGTCCGCGACGGAGCATCTGAAAATAAAACAGAAAACTCATTAATGACAGACATCAACTCAGCTCTTTGAACATCAGGCAAGTGTTTCACCAACTGCTCGAAACTTGCCAGCGTTTCAGAGTTTTTCAAACGTGGTTGCAAAAGACAATCATCCGGCGTCACAACATCTTCTGGCCTAGCTGTCACCGAGGAAGAAACAGCAGCCATAGCGACAGCTTCCGGAGCTGCCTCAGTCACCACTGAACGCACATAGAATGGTTTAGGAAATTGGCATGGCACAACCGAGTACGTCTTTTACGCTCAGGTGTAGAAATTAAGTAATTCAGATCCGATACTTTACGGACCACAGTATACGGACCAGAAAACTTAGCGCAAAAGGGAGACTCAAGCAGTGGGAGCAAAGCTAAAACCTGATCTCCAGCACAAAACTCACGGGATTCAGTTTTTCTATCGAACCAGCACTTCATTTTCTTTTGTTTTTTCAACAGATTTTCTTTTGCCATCTCGCCAGCTAAAAACAACCGTCTTCTAAAACCATTTATATATTGCAACAAACTCACAGGAGGTTCAAGAATTTATGAGGTTGAAGAACTGCAAGGGGTCCACGCACTTTGTGTCCAAAAACTAAATCATTTGGACTAAACCCTAAACTGTCCTGCAACACCTCCCGAGCTGCCAACAACAACCATGGCAAACCCTCCTCCCAATCACGATTGAGCTCCACACAGTAAGCCCGTAACAAAGATTTTAAAGTCTGGTGGAAACGCTCTAGAACTCCTTGACTCTGTGCATGGTAGGCAGTAGATTGATTATGCCGTACTCCAAGCTGTTTCAATACCTCCTGAAACATTTTAGAGGTAAAATTACTTCCTCTGTCACTTTGTATGACCTTAGGAATCCCAAAAATAGATATGAACTGAGTCAAGGCTTTTACCACAGATCGAGTCGTGATGGAACGGAGAGGATAAGCAGCTGGATATCTTGTACTCTGACACATTACTGTAAGCAGATAAGAGTTTCCAGACTTTGATGGTGGTATTGGACCAACACAGTCGATTACTGAGTGTTGAAATGGTGGTTTCACAGCTGGGATAGGATATAAAGGCACTGGTTTTAGAGGCTGGTTGGGTTTTCCAGTTAGCTGACATGTTGGACAAGTTCTAATATATCTCCTAACATCCTTTTTCATAAGAGGCCAATAAAAGTACTGCAACAACTGATTGTATACTTTATTAACCCCAAAATGACCAGCTACATCTCCATGGGCCGTTTTCAAAACAGTTTCTCTAAGAGATGTCGGCACAACCACTTGGACGGATGCCTGACCTAACAAAGCCTCTTTACCAGAAAACCACTTCCTGAGCAGTATACCATCCTCAACAAAATACCCACTTGCTACTTCACCAATCCTTTTAGGAGGCAAAACTGAAGAAAACATCTCCTTTAAGGTGTCATCCTCCTGTTGAGCTTCACTCAATTCCTTACGTGACGTAAAAGAAGAGAGAACAGAAAGACCAGACACAAATATCTTCGATGAGTCGTCATCCTTAGACTCTAAATCCTGTAAAACATCAACATTATTCTTGCTCATAGCACGTGTGACTGCACAAGAGACAAAAACATCAGGACATTTTGCAGCAATGGTTTGGTCCTCCTTTGGATAAGCGGTTACAATTGGTGGTACATCTTTCCAAACACGACCTCCAGCCAAAGTTATTACCTAAAATAACTGAAATCCCTTCTACAGGCAGTGATGGACGTACACCTACAACCACAGATCCACTTACCAGTTCTGAATGCAGAACTATTGTATGCAAGGGAACAGACAAACTCTGTAATCCAATTCCCTTTATCAGTACCACTCTACCTGTACTTGAATCAGCTGAAAAAGGTAGAACAGACTCTAGAATAAATGTCTCAGAGGCTCCTGTATCTCTCAAAATTTTTACAGGAACTTTATCATTACCCCCAACAAGAGACACAAAACCATCAGTAATGACTGGATCATACAATCGCTCTTCACTACTCAAAACGGCCTTTTCTTTAAGGATACACTCAGCATGGTTTTTTGGAAGGTTGGTAACCTCTGAACTACTGAAGACACCAACAGAGCAGATTTTGGTTCAGATTTAACGCGACTCAGATTTTTTTTCGGGACACATGGATGCTGCTCTGCTGGATGTGTGCTTCATCAGTCTGTGGGATCGAGGGCATCTGCTAAATCATCTGCTGTCTTCAAGAGAGCTGGTAAGTAAAAGAAGTGTCTTCTAATGCTCCTGCAACTCCACTGTACCTTCAAAGTTGCTTTGGATATTAGCAGCTGTCAAATGCATTGATGTAAATGTAATGTCACTTCAGATGAGCAAAAAACTTCTTCTTAGCCAATCACATGGCAGCAACACATTGCATGTAGAAGAAGTTGTTGAATCTGAGCATCATTATAAGCAAGAAAGGGGATTTAAGCGACTTTGAATGTGATTGTTGCTGGTCCGAGTGTTTCAGAAACTGCTGATCTACTGGGATTTCTAGGGTTTACAGAGAACGGCTCGAAAAAGAGGAAATATCCAGAGGGTGAATTATTAATGCTGACCTTTTATGAGCAGAGTGGACGATCTTTTGATGGCTGCTTCCAACATAATAATATACTTACATTTCTGCGTTTACATTTCTGCATCAGACACTTTAAAGCGACTTGCATTGCATTCAAGAAACACATTGACATTCTAATCAGTTCTTGCTTACCTTGGGAATCGAACCCATGACCTTGACGTTGCGATGATGATACGATCATTACAATATGGAGCAAAATCTCAGAGGAATGATTCCAGAAGCTCATGAATCAAGAAGAATTAATGTTCTGATGGCACGAGGGGTCCAACCCGGTAATAGCAAGTGTACCTAATAAAGTGGCCAGTGAGCGTATATATATATAAACATTAATTTCAGCGCTTTTATAACATTACATGTTTTTCATGCTTGTTACAACAGGTTTATATATATTTTAATCTAATTTATATAATATGAAATAAATAGTTTTTAATGTTTTTCTATGTTCAGAAGTTTGAAGAGTAAAAACAAATGCAAAACGGTCTCTTTTCCCTGTCCAAACAGACATTAGTTTAGTATTTCTGCAGATGAAACGGCCGTCAGCGGGTTCTGCACGTTCACTGTTCACAACTAATGCTGTTTCACCGTGTTTTATTGCCTCTATAAGAGTGACATCATCTCTGATCTCTCCAGCTCGCTGTGACAATCAGCAACACAGACATTTATGAGCGCAATATCCCATCTCACAAAAATATGTGCTAAGAACGTTTTGCTAACAGTTCTATTTACAGGAGATATTTTAGAATGTACTCTGAACGTTCAAAACATCCAGCTCTTGCCTTTTTGCCTTCTTATTCATCCCGAAAATGTCTTTTTAATGTGTTCTCAACTATAACAATACCTATAATGATAATTATAACAATAACTACAACTATAAAGATAACAATAACTATAATAATAATGATAAAGATAACGACAACTATAACTTTAACTTCAACTATACCGATACCTATAACAATAACCACAACTACAACAATAACTACAACTATAACGATAACAATAACTACAATGATAATGATAACTATAATGGTAACTACAAAGATGACAATAACTACAACTATAACAATAACTACAACAATAACAATAACTACAAAAATAACTACAAAAATAACAATAACTACAAAGATGACTACAACTATAACAATGACTACAACTATTGTAAAAAAGGCCATTGATGCTATAACATTAATCTCTCTAATATCTGTCTGTCTTCTGCATTTTGAGGCACACATACAACCACCTTACCTGAGCCAATCAATAGCCAGGAACCTTGACTGCGTGATCTCCAACCCCCATCCCCCCACTTATCCCCCACCCCTCCCAATCGGAGTTCAGCGATCGGAGTTCGGTGCAGTGTTGCCAATTGGGCTCCTTTTGGTCACGTCCGACCGGAAAAAAAATGCATTAGGCTGGTCGATAAAAATTGGGCTTTTTTTATGACAAACCTGCCCAAATTTCAAATATAGATAAATATAAATTCCATTAAAACAAGCCTACAAATGCATACAAATTTGCATATAAATATGCCAAGCTAACGTAGCTATGATAGAACCAGTGTTCCCAAAGCGGGGTTTAGGTCTAGTTGATAAAACCTAATAAAGGTATGCAGTGAGGATCATCCAGCCGCATCACAAATGTCTGCAAGGGGAGCCCCCACAAGAAAAGCTTTAGAGGTAGCCATGCTTCTTGTAGAATGGGCACGGACATGCAGAGGACATTGCTATCCTGCCCAAGTCATAGACCAGGGAGATAGTCTCAACTATCCACCTGCTCAGAGTCGGTTTCGAAGCTGGAGCTCCCTTAGGAGCCCCAAAGCAGACAAAGAGTTGGTCGGACCTACGCCACAGGGCAGCTCTGCAGACATAGGTGACCAGTGCTCGCAGCCCGAGTGGGAAGCGTCTGCCGACGCCATCACGCGGTGACAGAGTGGTCCCAGAACGGGGTTTCTTCCACTAATGCAAGGCCCGCCGGCAGCCCCTCGAGACCTTGATCAGACAACTCAACTCAGAGTCCCATACAACGGCGAGAAAGGTTGTCCTCTGTACTGGCAAGAGCATGCTCTTCTTGGAGTTCAGTCTTAGCCCGAGCTCCTTCATGTGCGTGAGAACAACATCTCGATGTCGCACCGCAATCTCTCGCGACTGGGCAAGGATCAGCCAGTCGTCATTATAGTTTAGAATACGAATATCCCTGGACCGAAGTGGAGCTAGCGCTGCGTTCATGCACTTGGTAAAGGTGCGGGAGTTAAAGCTAGGCTGAACGGAAGCACTTGATATTGATCAGCCTTGCCCCCAAAGGCCAATCTGAGAAACTTCCGATGTTGGGGAAGGATGGAGATATGAAAATATGCGTCCTTAAGATCTGTTGTGACAAACCAGTCCTTGGATCTGATTTGTGCTATGATCTGTTTCAGAGTTAACATCCTGAACTTCAGGCGCCTGTCAGTTTTGTTCAGCGAACGAAGATCTAGGATAGGATGCAAACCTCCATCCTTCTTTGAAACTACGAAGTATCGGCTGTAAAAGCCAGAATCTCTGGCTGAGAGAGGTACATACTCTATGGCCTCCTTCCTCAGCAACGATTCGACTTCCTGTTCCATAACCAGAGCCTGCTCGGGGCCTACCAATGTAGGTAGAACCCCATTAAAAAAACCTCGGCAGATGAGCCTGAAACTGGATAGTATATCCTTCTGAAATGGTGCGCAGGACCCACTGAGAGATACCTGGCAGACGTAACCACGTGGCCATGGAATCTACTAAGGGTATCAGCCTCTCGAGGCTGACCTCTGGAAAAACATGCGTCTCCATTCTGGGGCCCTGAGAGGTACCAGGAAGCACCCGGAGTAGCTGCTCTAGGACCCTCCTTGGAGGGGGCGACCCGCCCAGCGCGACTTGAACTTCGGGTTGCAACTGGCAGGTACCACCGGGACTTTGCATGACCCAGCCCCCTCGAGGTACCGGGCATGCTACCGCGCTTCCAGGGCGCTGACCCACTACTCGTAGCGGGCCCACGGGGGGTCCTCTGCGAGGCCAGGAAAAATTGGCGTCAGGGCCTCTAGCCCTCAAGCCTGTCCGCTTGCCAGAAAGCTGGAGCTGAGCGCGACGACCCGCGCCACCAATCTGTGGTGGCTACCGGGTCTCAACGCTGAGAAAGATCAGTGGCCCTGCGCAGCTCGGCAACGGCCTCAGGGCCAATTCCCCCGCCCTCGTCGAGATCTGAGAGCTCCGCCTGGTAGGCCTGCAGAGGAGATGTATGTAGGCATGCTGCAGCCTGACCAGCAGCGGAGTATGCCACCATGGAAGATGTTACCCTCAAAGGTTTGGAGGGCAGCGTCTGGGTTTTCAGGGGCGGCGATGAGTGAGGGGCAAGATAGTTCGCCAACGACTCCTCCACTCTAGGCATCGCCCTGTAACCGTGTTCTTTAGCTCCCACTAGGGTAGCATAGTTAGCAGAAACGCTGCTATGCACCCTGTGGGAGGCGGGCCTCTTCCAGGACCTCGACACCTCAGTGTAGAGGTCTGGAACGAAAGGCAAACCCTGACGCTGAGGTAGCACTCTTGCGGGCAGGTAACGCTCGTCTCATCTGCTTTTTGGACGAGCGTCCCTAGGCTCAGACGGCCACTCGAGACCAAGTCTGGCAGTAGCCCAAGTTACTACCTCGAGCAGCTCCTCAAATAAGATTCATCATCTGTCCTCCTCTTCCTCTGCTTGTTCATTGTCTCCGAATCAAAAGCTTATCCTGTTAGAAAGGCAGAGTTTGGAGCCTATGAGCAACTTTCAGTCAGTCATCATCGGAAGGTGCAAACTGTACAGTGCGTGCAAAGTGTGCGTCAATACATAAATGCAAGTTTACTGTCTACTAGGTACATAGTAAATACTGTTTAATTAGTTCATAAAGCACTCATATAAGTTCATTCTGTTATTGCGTGAGTAATTGTCAGTGAAAGCTGTTTATCACGCACTGTTGATCGCACGTGTATGAGACGATTATGCTTATTATTATTATTACTTGCAATTCGTGATGTATATAATACACAGTGATTATATATGTACATGTATATTTGATAATCTCATTAACAGCATAAAAGGTCGCTATTTCAAGCTGATGTATGCATGCTTCTGATTACGTGCAGTCTATTTAAAGAAGTGGTTTCGGTTTTGAGTGTTTTACCGTTTCTGGCCACTAGGTGGCGGTGTTACACACGCATTTGCTGGTAGTATATTATTTTCCTTAATTCGTTCTAAACTTTAACTTGAGTATTTGTTTACTTGAAAGATTTGTATTTGTTTGTGGAAATAATGCTGTGTAATAAGACAATAATACATATTTGTTAATGTATATCTTTATTCTTTTCTCTTTGTAGACCACACACACACCCACACTAACTCATCCAAACTCCTGTAAAGCCAGTGTATTGCTGTGTTGTATTGTGTCATCAAATAAACCCTGTTTGCATGAAACTGATCGAATCCAGTGTTCTGACCGACACTCCATTGAGGAAAGCTAGATACAGACTATCGCCTAATACAGTTCGACATTATCAGTCCTTCTATCGAACACATCCACTCATCCAGACAATAAGTCTCATAGTGTCACAAAAACAATCAGGAGGGGGGTAAAAGATGCATTTCAAACAAGTAAACAAACATGACAACAAAAATAGATTATGAGTAACATCTCTTTTCCAGTAAATATTCTCAGGCAAATAACTTACAGAACATATTTGTGTGTGTCTGAGAGAGCGATTGTGTGTCTGTGTTTGTATGTGTGTGAGAAAGAGAGAGAGAGAATAAGTGCGTGTGGGAGTGTGAGAGACGAAATGAGTGTGTGTGATAGAGAGAGAATAAGTCTTTGTGTGAGTGTGTGTGTGTGTGTGTGTGTGTGTGTGGAAAGCAGTCACGTGCACAACCAGAACAACATCAGATTTGTGTCTCTGATCTGTTATGATGTTGCAGCGCCTCCTTCAGGCCACAGTGGGTCGTTACACTCAGTTTTACCTTCATTTCCTTACAAATCATCTTTAAAAAATCATCTTTAAAAGTAACAACTTAATTTAAAAAAATGATTTGTTACATTTAAAAAAATATATTATTATATTATAATTAATATAATATAATAATTACAATTAAAAAAGAATTTTGAACTGGCATCTTAAACATTGCCTTTGTTTTGAAATGTTTTTTATTTTTTTTTATTTAACAACTTCCACCATTTCTTCTGATTATGCCTGTTTTATAAGTAGATTTATGCATAATTTTACATTTAAATGCACATAAATGTAAACATATTTCTATTTCGGTCCCCAAAATCCCCGTCAGAACGAATCATCCATCATTCATCATCCAGTATCAATAATCCTTACAATCAGAGTCTTAAACATTAGTTTTTATTAATTCAAGCAAACTGTTACAGTAAACAGTTACATTAGTTTCACGGTATACAGTATTTTAAATCATGTTTAATCTTTGTTTCTGAATCTCTTTTTTTCCGTTCGGAACATAGAAACAGCGAATGCTGGAGAAATGCAGGCAGAAGTAGTAACAGCACGATACATTCAACTCATCCACATCTATACACACCGTAAGGCGTAAGAAGGAGGGAGAGAGAGAGAGCGAGAGGGGGAGAGAGGGAGAGAAAGACAGAGGGAGAGAGAGAGACAGAGATAAAGAGGGAGAGAGAGAGAGAGAGAGAGAGAGAGAGAGAGAGAGAGAGAGAGAGAGTCCGGGCAGTCATGAGATCTGCGCTCATGTGCTGGAAAACAGGTCCATCTTTTATTCTTGTTTGCAGATTGAAAAAAGGGGATGAAGAACAGCTGATAGAGCGCAGAAAAAGGCTGGACACGATTAAAGATTTTCTTCTCCTTTTTTTGGACCTTCGTGTGAAAGTGTCAATGTTTTGATCGATGAATCTCAAATGTTCAGGACATATTTCACCCCGAAACACACTTCTATCAAACTACAGTAAGGCCTTTTTAGGACAATAAGCAAATCACACACATACAAACACACACACACACACACACACACAAACTCACATACAAACACACACAAATACACACACAAACTCTCTCACACACACACACACACACACACAAACTCACATACACACACATATACTCATACAAACACACACAAACACACAAAAACTCACATACACACACACTCTCTCTCTCATACACACTCTCTCTGACACATACACTCTCTCTCTCTCTCACAAACACACACACACACTCAATCACACACACTCTCTCACACAAACACACAAAATCATAAACACACACACTCTCTCTCTCACACACACACACAGACTCACTCACACATGTAATTTATAATATATTTTTTATTTGATATATATTTGAAATGTGACTTAATTCCTCGACATTTAAATGTAACGCAGAATCCGGATTCGGTTTCATTTCATCAATGCAAGTGCGACTGATTGAGGAGTGAAATATGACCTGAACGAGGGATGCTCTTCCTCCTCCACACCTTCATCCCATCCCACACTCGCTCTCTGATGATGATGATGATGATGAAGATGATATGACACGCTCAAGCATCAAATCCACAACTCAAACCAAAGCAGATTCCCATAAAAACCTTCAGCTGCGCAACAAGTGGTAAAAAACAGAGAAGCAAAGCATTCTGGGAGCAGCGGTCCTGATGTTTCCTGAACGACGACGGATCAGGGAGAGCGCTGTTGGGAAGAGGGTTAACTGAGATTCCTACTCCTCCCTCCTGAATCTGTCTCTCTCACTCCATCCAGTCGACCTCGTCAAACTCGGAGTCGTCCTCGGAGTCGCTGTACTCCACGGCGATCCGGCGGGAAAGGATGGTGGCCACGTCGTTCCCCACGCGCTCGTGCTTGGCCTCCTGTTCCCGCTGCTCCTCCACCTTCCTCAGCTGGATCCCTACACACACACACACACACACACACACAACCGCTCACAAACTGGAATTACGCTCATTCATTGCTTTCATTTATTATATTGCTTTTTTTTATTACATTAATGTATTAATATTTTTGTTATACATTTTAATTGTTAATTTATTAGTAATGTTTATTAATTCTATAATTAATTTACTAATTATGTATTATACTTATAACTGAATGGGTTTAAGTTAATTATTAATTAGAATTATTCTTTACATTTAAAAAAATATATATTATAATAATAATATAATATAATAATAATAATATATTATATTTGATAATGGATGAGCGTAACTCCTCCTACCTTTACGGATGGCCTCCAATAGAACGCTGCGGGCGTCGCTGATTGGCGGCAGGTTGGCGGGATGCCGCTTGACCTCGTGACCCGAGTGAATAGACGGTGACGAAACGGCTCCTGATGGGAAGGAAGGCATGGAGGATGTGCAGGGGGAGGAGCTTCTGTTTCCTGGAAGGGGCAGAGGAGGAGGAGGGGGAGGCGGCGGCAAAACCATTCCATCTCCGCTTGTGGGCGGAGCCTTGTCTTGCTGTCCGCGGGCGGGAGATGAGTGAAGGGGCGGAGCCACCGGAGGGGGGGCAGGGTGAAGGACGCCCGGAGCGATCTGGAGGGGGGCGGGGGGAGGGGGGATGGCCGGGGGATGCTGGGAAGGTAAGGGAGGGATTGGGGGTGGGACTGAACCTCGCATTCTTGAACCTGATTGGCTGGCTGGCAGAGGAGGCGGGGGAGGGGGTAGAGGGGGCGGGGCTGGGGGCAGGGCATTCGAGTTGAGGAAGACGGGCGTCCGAGCCGGAGAGTGCGTGACGCTGTCGGAGAAACCTGAGCTGGAGCTGCAAGACGGAAAGACGGAGATGTGAGAATCAACTCAATGCAAACGTCTAAAAACGACAATCGGAGGCGGTAAATACGTTAATGAGTGAGTCATTGAGTCATTCATTCATTCAATTCGTTTAAACGGTTGATTCATTTAGGAATGATGTAAATGACTCTCTTTATAAATGAGTCATTGAATCATTGATTCACCCGATTGATTCACTCAAAACACAGATTCGTTCATTAACTAAACACTGCATTGTTGCTCAGAGACGCACAACACTTTTGATCCGACAAAATTGCTGATATTTTGGTTGGAAAGAATTGAACAAAAACAGACAATATTATGTGTAAAATATAACAAAATTAACTTCTTAGTTATTTAACTGTTTTATAAAATAAATATCACATGTTAAATATAACATAAATATCACAACACACAACATGTTATTTTTCCTCATAGCTACTGAAATGACTGCATATATTATATATAATGAAATATTTAAGTAGCTTGAGCCTGTAGGAAGACAGTAATTTTGAATGAGTGGGCGGAGCTTAAGAGTTACTTTGGCGAGATTTGCTTATTTTGATGCTCTGATTGGTGGAGATTTCTCTGGGGAATCATGGGTAATGTAGTTCTTCATCAGTAGTTCTCACATGATTACATTATTGATTTCTGCACATCTTACTGACACCGTAACAATAACATGATTGAATGAATGTACAGAGACTCTATTATAACAGCACAGTCAGAGAGAGAGAGAGAGAGAGAGAGAGACAGAAAGGAAAGAAGCACATACCCGCACAGAGACAGGTGCATTGTGGGTGAACGCTCACAGTAAATGGGCTGAACTGTGATCTGAGCTGAATGTTGTGATATAAACACACAACGCCTCCAGTTTCTGCTCAGTTTCAAAGATTCATCTCTACTTTCACCTTTAAAGCACCAACATTATTGAGTCTCTATACAAACCACTTTTCTCTAAGAATTCGTTACTTTTACTTATTTTAATGTACCTCAATACCTCGAGATATGAGCATAATCCATTCCAGGGCAGAGCTCGTAACTCGAATTGCTCGTATCTAGAATCATGTTTTCCCATAAGAAATAATAGAAAACAAATTAATCCGTTCCAGATCCATAACAATGGGAAGAAAACATGTTTTTATTGGTATAAACACACACACAATTATAGTACATGTATACAGTATAAGGATTCGTGTGATATCAAATAAAATGTGGTTTTAATTATATGTTTTTACAGACAGTAGCGGCAGGTGAGGAGGAGGGAGGGAGATGGTTGGTGCTTGATTCCGTATCGTACCTTACACGAACACTATGTACCTTACATAAACTTAAATTAACATAACTGAATTTCGCTTACGGATTTAAAAAAAACCTTTTATATTTTATATTATTGTTTTACTTTTTTCGATACGTTTTCTTCCCTTTTTTCACCTGACAACCCTCACTTTCACTTTCTCTTGGCGCAGACCTTTTAACGAAGTACCAATCGAGGGAGATTTGTTTCTGTCTCCCTTTAAAAACAAGTAAGGCATGTGTCGTCAAAAAGCGCCGAAGCATGAGCAGTAGACGATTTATCACGGTGTTTCTTTTCAATGAAATCAATGAATTGGCCATCACTTCCTTAATTTCACTTGTAGAAATGTTTTCCTCTGGTTCCCCCTCCTCAATACTGCTGATTTCTTGCAACACCTGCGTATGTTCATCGTCTGTAGCTCGATCAACTCCTCAGTCCACACTTCCTCCTGATGCTCGATCACTCACGCGGCACCAGCTCATATTTATCCACAATTTCCTGCTTCATTTCCATGCTCACCATGCGTTTCTTCTTCTCACTACCATCCTTACTACTCACTTTCTTAGAACTCATTAGTATTATGAAGAATAATGCACAAAATAGAGAGAAAATCAGCTACTCGCGGGCGACGCGTACAGAAGTCAGTGAACACTGAAGTGAACGTACGTCGCATCGGCGTCAGTACTCGTGCTCGTATCTCGAATATTTACTCGTATCTAGAAGCAAAAATCTGCCGGAAGTCTTGCTCGTATCTTGGAATACTCGTATGTCGAGACGCTCGTATCTTGAGGTATTACTGTAATTATTTAAATATATGCACTTAAACAGCCTGCATTTATTGTGTGAGTGTGTGTGTGTGTGTGTGTGTATTTGTGAGTGTGTGTTTGTGTGTGTACCTGATAACAGAGGCTGGTTTGACATCGGGGGGGTATGACTGTGGGGGTGGGGGTGGAGGGTCGTGTGGGCGGCCGTATGTTCTCTCTCCGCTGCGGCTCAGCAGTTCGTTCATCTGAGAGTACGGCAGCGCGGCCAGAGAGAACGACCCGTCCAGATGATCCATGTACATCTGCCTACACACACAACATAATACACACTCAGGTCATACATGAAGAGAAGACACACACACACACACTCACACACAACATAATACACACTCAGGTCATACATGAAGAGAAGACACACACACACACATACACACACACACACTCACACACAACATAATACACACTCAGGTCATACATGAAGAGAAGACACACACACACACACACACACACACACACACTCACACACAACATAATACACACTCAGGTCATACATGAAGAGAAGACACACACACACACACACACACACACACACTCACACACAACATAATACACACTCAGGTCATACATGAAGAGAAGACACACACACACACATTCACACAAACACATACACACACACACACACACACACACACCTGTGTTCATGGTACGTTGCTGATCCGTTCGTGTCTGTGTGTTTGTCTTCCATGTCATCATCAGCAAGCTCCGCCCCTAACGCCATCTTCTGCCACTCCTTCTTCCGGTCGTGAGGCGCCCGCGGGACTTTCTCCTGCTCGTGAGGGCGATCGATGTTCTTCAGCTGCACACACACACACACACACACACAGGCGGACGGTCAGTTTCTATCGGTAAATCACACTGAACTCGTCTCTATTGTGACGCAGACGCAAGTTCAGAGAGAGAGAAGAAACAAGCATCTGTTCATCCATCTGTTCATATTTCAATCATTTCATCTAATGATCTAATCAATTTACATGCAATACACACACATACATACATATATATATTGTATTTATATTTGCTCTTTTTCCTTCTTTTTTTCCTGAAGATTATAGTAGTGAAATATATGCCAATCAGAGTCAGGAGTGAAATATGTTTTCTGAAGAGATTCTGAAGATTGAAGCGGTTGAACACACTCAGTCCTGATTTACACAGAGCAACACTCTCACACACACACACACACACACACACACACACACACACACACACACACACACACACACACACACACACACACACACACACACACTCAGACACACACACTTACACACACATACACTCACACACACACACACACACACACACACACTCATACACACACACTTACACACACATACACACACTCATACACACTCACACACACACTTACACATACACACCCACTTACACACACATACACTCAGACACACACACACACACACTCACACATACGGGTTTTTGTGGTTTACAAGGACACTGAGCCCCAAACCAGTCTGTTGGTGGTTTACGGGGACACCCCTTTCCGCTTGCTCTACAGAGATGAGACAACTATCAAAAATTTTCTTTTGAGCCCCACATCACAGATCTCACTTCAGAATTGCTATACACACAACACAACCTATAATATGACAACCTGACAATTTACCTACTAACGAGGACTCTAATAATTAGACGCACAAGCTCCGCCCATGACACAAAACTATATTATAAGGACTAACTGGAATTATGAGGACAGTTGCTGTACAATACACACAAGTGTCACAAACGTGTATTAGAGGGACACAAATGAATTAAGAGGACACGGTACACACATACACAACTGAATACATTGTGTATTATAAGGACACACCTGATTATGAGGACAGTTGCTATACAATACACACAAGTGTCACTAACGTGTATTAGAGGGACACGGTAAACACATACACAACTGAATACATTGTGTATTATAAGGACACACCTGATTATGAGGACAGTTGCTGTACAATACACACAAGTGTCACAAACATGTATTAGAGGGACACAAATGAATTAAGAGGACACGGTAAACACATACACAACTGAATACATTGTGTATTATAAGGACACACCTGATTTATGAGGACATATGATTAGAGTCACCTGTGGGATCATACTCACACAGACACAACCATTTAAAAAGATGATATTGTTAAAAATTGTGTATGATTATGTAAATATGCAACTGTATTTTATAGGACCTACTATTTGTGTTCTGATATGCACATATGAGCATTTAACAGACATGAGAACATATAACAGAGAACAAAGTGCAAAGTGCAAAGTTTATTAATGTAGTTATTAATATTACAATTACATAAATCAAGTTACACATACATTTTTCTCAAACATTTTAAAAACATTTCATAAACAAATTGTAATAAAAATAGCTGAAAACAAACAAAAGGGATAGTTCACCCAAAAATGAAAATTGTCAAATTTCCTCACCGTTATGTTGTTCCAAACCTGTATAATTCTCTTGCATCTGTTCAACACAAAAGATGATATTCTGAATAATATAAGTATCCAAACATTTGACAGTAGCCATTGACTTACAGTGTGTGTGTAATATATATATATATATATATATATATATATATATATATATATATATATATGGGTGATTCTCATGAAAACATGTCAAACATGAAAATTTAAAAAATGCTTGCATTAACAAAAAATTATTTCAGACATTTGAACCAAAGTCTAAATTATTTGTGCACATTATTTTAAAAACATTCACTTACAGTTTAAGACATTTTTTAACATAATTTCCAAAACAAGTCCTAAAAATTCTCATTACTGCAACAGTCTGAAAACGTCAATGTTGTTAGAAAAGCTAATACATTTTAAAATTTTTAAAATTGGATTATTAAGAATCATGCACAGTAATTTGAAATTCTGAAATGTTTATTTTTAAATTAACAGGATTTTTATTTTGAATGCTTTTTCGCATCACCACAACACCTTCCACAATTTACAACCTATTTTTTTAGAATATTTAAATGAAACCTGACCATTTTTTTAATTATGTGACAAATCTGAAGGAACACAATGTGTAGAGTCTGTACAAGTGTTGAAAAGTAAACTACAATTTTTCTTTTAATTAAATTAACATTTATAGAACTGTTTTGGTAATGATATATAGGTTTTGGAAATGAGGTTGATTATCTTGGTAATGATAATAAGTATCTAAGGTTTTGTTAAAATCATAAAATTTAATGTAGAACATAGCCATGGATTCTAGTTTAAATACGTTTAATTTTGTAGTGCATAAAATATTACATATTTAAACATAAGCAGAAGTAATAAAAACAATAGAATAAAGATAAAATAAATAAAGAGTCCTTCATGTTTTTCAGGTAGATCTAACTGTAGTTTCAGGAAACGTGTTTATCATAGCAGGTTTATGCCAAAAGCAGGAGCAAACTAGACAGAAGATATAATAAACCTAAGGTTGTTTATTGTGATTAAGATGTAGTCATGGGTTGTGTAAGATGTCCTCATAATTACTCCTGGTGTCATATTGTGGGGGATGGGCAGAAGTTCAGTGTTAATCTTATACAGCAGTCAGATGGAGTCATGGGTTGTGTAAAATGTCCTCATAATTACTCCTGGTGTCATATTGTGGGGGATGGGCAGAAGTTCAGTGTTAATCTAATACAGGACAGTCAGATGGAGTCATGGGTTGTGTAAGATGTCCTCATAATTACTCCTGGTGTCATATTGTGGGGGATGGGCAGAAGTTCAGTGTTAATCTAATACAGTACAGTCAGATGGAGTCATGGGTTGTGTAAAATGTCCTCATAATTACTCCTGGTGTCATATTGTGGGGGATGGGCAGGCGGTACAGCAGTCAGATGGAGTCATGGGTTGTGTAAAATGTCCTCATAATTACTCCTGGTGTCATATTGTGGGGGATGGGCAGAAGTTCAGTGTTAATCTAATACAGCAGTCAGATGGAGTCATGGGTTGTGTAAAATGTCCTCATAATTACTCCTGGTGTCATATTGTGGGGGATGGGCAGGCGTTCAGTGTTAATCTAATACAGCAGTCAGATGGAGTCATGGGTTGTGTAAAATGTCCTCATAATTACTCCTGGTGTCATATTGTGGGGGATGGGCAGGCGTTCAGTGTTAATCTAATACAGCAGTCAGATGGAGTCATGGGTTGTGTAAAATGTCCTCATAATTACTCCTGGTGTCATATTGTGGGGGATGGGCAGGCGTTCAGTGTTAATCTAATACAGCAGTCAGATGGAGTCATGGGTTGTGTAAAATGTCCTCATAATTACTCCTGGTGTCATATTGTGGGGGATGGGCAGAAGTTCAGTGATACTTAAATACAATAGTCAACACCCGTTATGCAAAAGTATTTATTTATAATATCTATCCCCTTAAGATTTCAACCAAGACTGGCCCTCAGCTGAGATTTGATGATAATGATCAACAGGTCATTAATTTACCTGTTACGTTTTGTCAAGATGATGCAGAATCTCCATGAGCTGCATATATTGTATTTTACAGAAAAGTAAAATTACTGTTCAATAAGTAAGCTTCTTTCTCTCTCTCTGACACTTTTTGAGAGCATTAAACAGGTCATTTATTTAGCTTTGGAAAAATTTGGCACGAGCGTTTATTTCTAATATGTTCTGTAATGGGCTCTCATGTTTCTCATACAGCAGTACATATGATCTATTGCCGATCTGTGCTATCTACACTGAATTTGCCTATCAATTTCTTTCTCCTTTTTTTCCTTTTATTCTCACATTCTTCTGCACTTTTTATTATTTTTCTTATATCTGTAAAAGATTTCTTAATTCTTTAAATGCTATTAAAGAAAAATCTAGTACTGTATTAGATTAGCACTGAATGTCAGCCACACAACTAAAAGTCTGTAGTATTGTAGTATTTTAAGTCTGATTGGATTTAAAAATTTGTCAATTAAACAACATATTAGAAATAAATGCTCAGGCCTATGCCAAAATTTTCCAAAGGTAAATACATTACCTGTTTAATGCTCTCATGAAGCGTCAACTGTTGATCAGTATTTGAGATCTTGCGGGAGAGAGAAAGGAGTTTACTTATTGAACATTCATTTTTTTAAACATACGCAAAACACAACTTTACATTTCTGTATATACATAAAAAAAGATTCTGCATCATCTTGGAAAAATGTAACGGTAAATAAATGAGCTGTTGAGTATTCTCATCAAGTCTCAGCTGAGGATCTCTTTCTGCACAGCTGACCAAACCATTGCACTGTTTTGTGTCAAATTGGATTCAAAATGAAGTACTTTAATTTCTCCGCAAAGATCACATACTCAACATTAAAATGTGTGATTAGATAAGTACAGTGAGGAAAATAAGTATTTGAACACCCTGATATTTTGCAAGTTCTCCCACAAATCATGAAGGGTTTTGAAATTGTCATTGTAGGTGCATGTCCACTGTGAGAGACATAATCTATAAAAAAATCCATAAAACTCATTAACCCTAAACTGTTAGTTTGCCTTTAAATTGTCCACCTCCACTCCATGTATTATCCTATATTAGATGCACCTGTTTGAGGTCGTTAGCTGCATAAAGACACCTGTCCATCCCATACAATCAGTAAGAATCCAACTACTAACATGGCCAAGACCAAAGAGCTTTCCAAAGACACTTGAGAAAAAATTGTACACCTCCACATGGCTGGAAAGGGCTACGGGGAAATTGCCAAGCAGCTTGGTGAAAAAAGGTCCACTGTTGGAGCAATCATTAGAAAATGGAAGAAGCTAAACATGACTGTCAATCACCCTCGAACTGGGGCTCCATGCAAGATTTCACCTCGTGGGGTCTCAATGATCCTAAGAAAGGTGAAAAATCAACCCAGAGGAGCAGGAGCTGGTCAATGACCTGAAAAGAGCTGGGACCACCGTTTCCAAGGTTACTGTTGGTAATGCACCAAGACGTCATGGTTTGAACTCATGCATGGCACGGAAGGTTCCTCTGCTTAAACCAGCACATGTCCAGGCCCGTCTTAAGTTTGCCAATGACCATTTGGATGATCCAGAATAGTTATGGGAGAAAGTCATGTGGTCAGATGAGACCAAAATATAACTTTTTGGTCATAATTCCACTAAACGTGTTTGGAGGAAGAAGAATGATGAGTACCATCCCAAGAACACATCCCTACTGTGAAGCATGGGGGTGGCTGCATCATGCTTTGGGGTGTTTTTCTGCACATGGGACAGGGCGACTGCATTGTATTAAGGAGAGGATGACCATGGCCATGTATTGGGGAACAACCTCCTTCCCTCAGTTAGAGCATTGAAGATGGGTCAAGTCTGAGTCTTCCAACATGACAATGACCCGAAGCACACAGCCAGGATAACCCAGGAGTGGCTCTGTAAGAAGCATATCACGGTTCTGCCGTGGCCTAGCCAGTCTCCAGACCTAAACTCAATAGAGAATCTTTGGATGGAGCTCAAACTCTGTGTTTCTCAGCGACAGGCCAGAAACCTGACTGATCTAGAGTAGATATGTGTGCAGGAGTGGGCCAAAATCCCTCCTGCAGTGTGTGCAGACCTGGTGAAAAACTACAGGAAACTTTTGACCTCTGTAATTGCAAACAAAGGCTACTGTACCAAATATTAACATAGATTTTCTCAGATTTTCAAATACTTATTTGCAGCTGTATCATACAAGTAAATAGTTTAAAAAAAATAATACATTGTGATTTCTGGATTTTTCTTTTTAGATTATGTCTCTCACAGTGGACATGCACCTACGATGACAATTTCAGAACCCTTCATGATTTCTAAGAGGGAGAACTTGCAAAATAGCAGGGTGTTCAAATACTTATTTTCCTCACTGTATAAATAGGTTACAGTATACAATGCAATTTATATGAGTTACAATAGGAATTGTCCAACTGTGAACAGATTAGCCAGGGAAAACATTAAAAAAAATACTTAAACACAGCTGTATGTTACTCACCTTTAAATGAATTTATGTATTTTACTTCAAATCCATCTTCATCTTTTGGATTTAGTTTGGTCCTCTGGGATCTTGTTGCTGTCATCATCCCCTGCAAATCCCAGTGTAGATTAATGTTTTAAATCACTTTTACAGATCACTGGCCTAATCAAATGCTTTACACATTTATTTGTTATAGAGGGTTAAAATATTTGGAACATTACTGATTATTTTAATTTACATGCTAGGAAGTGAAACTGTAAAACAATATAGAGATTTTTTTCTCTTTTTCTCAAGCACACTGTGACTGTTTTATATGGACTTACATACACTTACATCAACATCACCAACTAAAAACAGCATTAAAAGTAATTATCTCAATTAAACAATGACGTAATCAGCCATTACCCAAAATAAGTGCACTACCAGCTATTATCTTTATTTGTATGACTTGTAGTGAGTAGCATCATACAGATATTACATTATTTACATTATAAATGAACAAATTAATTACTAATAAATTAATTCCTCACGCGTTGTTATGAGGAAATGTAATATACATGTAGTCTAGTGCTATTTAATTTCACAATCGTCAAATTAGCTGTAGAATAATTCGAACTACAAACTATATAAACAGAAAACTTGACTTAATTACACATAAAACGGTTTATTTATCATTATTCTTACCTGATCGCTCTTCATGTCGGTGAATTCTGCGCATGCGCAGTCAGTCTCAGCAACAGAGCACGTGCATCTCAGGTCGGAGGACAGGGTCATCAAAATATGGGTGATATTATCATTATTCCTTTTTGTTTTATTTAATTACTTAAGCCTTTTTAATGTTTTTGTTGTTATTTTGCAAGCAATGTCATTTTTTCCCCTTTACACCGGTTTGACAAAAACCGTAATTATGAGGACATCAGGCGATCAGCCAATCAAAAGCTGCGATTCAGACACATGTGTGCATATGCATGAGACGGTGCATTACCGGGACCCGGCTACAGGGGCACTGTCTCATACACAAATTTTACACAAAATCAGGTTTTTGTGTACTATAAGGACTTGAGCAGAAATTTTGTTTTCCAGCTCTCCCAATGCTCAGAAACACGTTTACATTGTCTGAATTATGAGGACACCGGCCCTGTCCTCATAATTCAAAATGTCCTCATAGTGTTGCGTGTATTCATATGAAATGTCCTTATAAACCACAAAAACCAACACACACATACACACACACACTCACTCATACACACACACACACACTTACACACACACACACACACACACACACACACACACACACACACACACACACACAGGAACTTGAGTTTCTGCTTTAGACTGTAAATGTTATGAATCAATACAGTTTAATAAATTAAAATGAAAGTACACAGCCGAACCGTCGCTGAGACGTCCGGCATCGTCTGATCTCACACATCACGCAATTATTAGAAAATAATTCATATAAAGCATTTCTGTGTAATTGACAGGGTTACTGCAGTAAAACTGCAGTAAAAGCATGAAGCAACGATGTGATATCTGCGATTGCACAGACGCGTCAGCGCCGGCCGGAGGTTTCGTCTGTACGGTGGAGGAATCATGCTCTCGCTGCTCACGTACCTGAACCGGAAGATCCAAATATTTATAGACCTGATCATACATGTGGGGGTCCTGCAACTACAGAACAACACGACAAAAGAACAACAAAGGGCACAATTTAACACACAGTAACACAAAAGGTTTGTTTAACAAAGAACCCGAATGAAAGACGGGTGAGAAATATCGAGAAAGCACAAATGAAAATGCAAAATATGGATATATATCACAATACAGTAATGCCTTGAGATATGAGCACAATCCGTTCCAGGACGAGCTCGTAACTCGAGTTGCTCGTATCTCAAATCATCGTATCTCAAATCAACAGAAAAAAATGTATCAAATCCAGCCCTCTAAAAAACTCCCTTATTAGTGCTAATAATAATGGAAAAAACATGGTTTTAATTGCT